>VZDJ01000623.1:12328639-12421958 GCA_008694505.1 Cyanoderma ruficeps
TTTTTTTATTTTTTTATTTTTATTTTTTTTTTTTTTTTTTTTTTTTTTTTTTTTTGTGGTTGATCTTCGACTTAGCCTTTTTACAAAAAAGAGTAGAGACTCAAAATCAATTTATAATTCGTATCCAGGGCTGGACCTTCAAAGCAGATCAGTTTGCTATATAAGCCATCTGAAAATTTGACTGTAAGAGTCACATCAGGAGCAGCTGTGCTCTCTAATCACTTCTGAGAATTCTGGACTTTGTGTGCATCCAAGAGAGCACCACATGTCTGATGCATCTTAAACCAATGCTCTGAGAGCAAACCTTGTGTGGTGTAGTCATTATCTGAAAGCAGAAGCTGTTTTTACAATTTATTTTGAACAACTTTATGGCTTGTGCGTGTCGATGCATTGACAGATATCACTCCAGCTGTGTTACAGATATTTTATGTTTTTGAACAGAGGTTGTCAGTGAGTAGCAATTCTCTGTTGAACAGACACAGGAAAATCTAGAGAAGCGCAAGGTATTGTGCTTTGAACTGTCGTATCTGTAGGCAGAACAATACAGTAAATGATTCTCTTTGCTGTGTCAGAGCATCAACCCCTCTGAGACATCAAATATGGCTAGAGCAAATGTTTAATATTTGTTAGAGTGTATGGAAGGATGCCTGGCATTCAGTCCTGACTCTGGAGTTGATGATCTGAACTCCAAACTGGCCTGTAGAGAGGGGAAAATAGCTACACAAGCAGAAAAGTTTTGCTTCTCTTCCAGCTTCAGTATGAAGTTTTCTTTGTTGTTGCCTTTTAATCATTTTACAGTCCTTAGAAAAAAAGCACCCTATAGAAATTCAAAGTATAAGCTGCCATATTAAAAAGAGTAACAGGGAAGCACAAGTGCTTATATATCTGTAAAAGCCAATCAAAGCATTTTTTATGAGTCTACAAAAAATTTCTTAAGATGTAGCCCCTGAATGACATGCTCTTGCCTTTCTTACACACTGCCCTTTGAGAAGGAGCACAGCAGAGAGCAAGATGAATCCAACTGGCCAGCTTAGAAGAGGAACTCTTTCTGCCAGAAGTGCATCAGGCTTCTTCAGTGGTCTGGCTCCCAGTGATGGGTGAAAAGAGCCCAGTTGTTGGTCAGAGGCTGCTCTTAATCAGCAGCAGCACTGTACCTAGTACATATACCCTCACCCTGTTCTAAACATGCTGCTGTATGAGTCAATGCCATTCACTTTTTATTTCTGCACTGACGAGTCCCTAGAGGGAAGGAATCGCTCATGAGATTTGTGTCTGATGGCCTTTTGATAGCTCTGGGGCTCGTATCACTTTGATCCCTTCAATTCAAATAGAGTAGGATGTGTTTTCCCCTGCTCTAGGCCAGCCTATATTCCAGCTGAATAAATATATCCTTATTAATGTTCATTTGTGCACAGACTTGCATTTCTGCTTATGACTGGATCTTGATGGGCAGCCCACTGGTGTAAATTCAGCCCCACTCCAAACTCCAACTTGGCGAGCTTGCTCACTGCCGGTATCTAAAGGTATCATGTCTTTAGGGGGAGGATATAGTTCATAATCCATTCCTATTTAATTGTATCCTCTCTGTTGATACCGCTGTTGAGGGCACCAATTAGTTTCAATTGTGCAGGTGGTTTTAGCAGAGCAGACAGTTAGGCTAATGGGAAATGGACTGTGATCATCTACCTCATTTCACAGAGCTAAGGAGCAACAATTTAATATGAACTGAGTTCAATTATTCTTGACTGGAACTTGCTTTAAACAAGCAACTTCAGTGCAAAAAGGCTGTTGGGGCCATTCAGCCTCTTGATTTCTATTTTGCACACATAAGTCTCTTCATCAAAAGTACTTGACAGTAACTGGCTTTGAAGCAGCCAATGAAACATTCCTGCTTGGCAACATCTAACGGATGGCTCCTTCCCTGCACAGCCATTTTGACATTTAATTCTTGACAACTGTAGGGAAAACTCTGCCTGTAAAAATCCACACAGATAAATCATTTAATAAGAGCAATAGCACTAGAAAAATTATCAAATTATCTCTTAGGATTTTAGTCAGCTCATCTTTTCTTGTGTGTCCCTAAGCCTGCATGGGCAATTAACAGTGTTTATCACTGTTTTCTGTCTTCTATTTTGGTTCTGAAGACTTGAAGGTGAAAAAAGGCAGAGGAAATAAAAACAGAATAGAAGGTAGAGAAAATTAAGGTGTAAATGTAAAACGTAACTACACAGATATGCTCACTGATAGCTGGTCATTTCCCCAGGAAAAGCCAGAGAGATTGTGAGGGCACTCGAGAAGTCAATGCCTTTTTGGTCTTAGGAGGCAGATCTTCTTGCCACACAGAAGTACTTGGCTTAAAGGTCATGTAACTGCCAGTCTATCTGATTTTCTCTTTCTGAAGCCTTTTGAAATAAGGCTGGCTCATCCTCACTGTCATCTTGTTTTTCTTTCTATTTCTCTGCAGGGCTCTGGTCCTGGATGTCCACAGTACAGACTTACTAGTTTGATCTTTGTTTATTCTTGAACAGTTCAAGTAGATCTGATGGCAGGAAATTGTGTTTAGGACACAGAGAATAACTCCTTCCACAGGGTGCACCATATCTGACTATTCCTACCTGAGAAAGTCCTCCAGGAATGACACCTCAACAGGCCATGAAAAGGAGCTCCTGACACTCCCCTAAAGGACAGATCATAAAAGGAACAGCCTTTAATGAACAGGAGATAAGCACTGCAAGAACACAGCACTAAGAGGTTGAGACAAGTTCTGGAGCCACTTCATCTTAATTCCACTACACCTCAGCACCCATGCTCATGGGACACAGAGCTGGGATGGCCACTCACTGCTCAGCAGCAGCCCTTCAGTCCCCTCCCTGATGACTGGGTGTGGGACACATCACTGCTGCAGACTCTGGATCCTGTGTGACACTCAGTACATCGTACTGCTCTCCTGACAGTGCTGGACCCAGTGGGACTCATGTCTGTGGGAACTGGTCCTCTGGCCCTCAGGAGAAAGGAAAGGGGAACTACTCAGAGCTGTGGTGATGAGATGCTGGGAAACATCCCCAGCAAAGATGTTCTTCATTTTTTGTTGGTGTTACAGAGTTGATTCCTCCAGAGTTTAACACCTTCTGTATAAGTATGTACTAAATTAACATAGACTCTTCTAGATGGGAAAGAGATGAGTGAGGAAGACTAGTTAGGAGGCTGTATGATGAAGACTGACATTGAGAAGGTGGTTACTCACTGACCGAAGTCTTTTTTGGAAAAAGGGCTTGGAGGAATGAAATTAAGTTGGAAAATAATAGGCCCAAAGTAAATAAAAGGCATTCTTCAAATAGCCAGTAAGTAGTCTGTGAAATGTCTTGCTCCAGCATCTTGTAAAACTTAATGTCTTTCAAGAGCAACTGGAAACATTGGCAAAAAAACCTGTCAAAAGTTATTAGATATAATCACCTTTGCCTTATAATGTCCCTTTTGTTTGAGGTGAGAAAAATAGTTTTTGGGAGGTGCTACTAGCTTTTAATTTCTCACATTCTCTGGTCATATCTATTTGTGGTCATTGTTGGAGCCAGCATCCCAGAGTTTTGTTGTATGCTGACAAAGCCTTTCCATTTTACTTGAATCCTTTTCTGAAGGATGACCCACATCATTCCAAGGCTCTCTGAACCTCAGGTGCTGTAAAAGGGCAGCAGGCACTATGCTTCAGTGATACATGGTAAGAATTGTCCATAGACCTGCATGAGAGGGTGGTCGTCTCACACGGGATGTGTTAAACAGATGAGAAGATATGATCCTTATCAGAGGGGCATCTTTTGACGAGCTATTAAAGATCCTGAGCTAAAAAAATTCTGTGCAACTGTGTGTGCCACTTGATGCACATCATAGACATAGATCCATGCCAGCAGAACGGTATGTAGTCTGTACAATGTGAATATAAGCGGATCGCTAGCAATTGACCATGGATAGATCTTTGTTCCCTTAAATTGCTTTTGAGGCCTGAATGGACAAAAATCAAGAAAGAAAGTGACCCAAAGAGTTTCCTGGTGGAATAAATATCAAAATGCTATTGTTTGAGGATTATTTCTTCGTATAATAATAGAAATTAATAGAAATGTTATCCAAGTAGGATTTTTTTTTATTTTAAATTGTGTTTATCTTTTGAGTTCAAAAAGCCAACAAGGCATTGAGAAAAACAAGGGAACTCTGTTGAAATTACTACTGTTGTTATTAAAAACAACCCTTTTGAGCCTGTGGCTATGTTGGAGGGAGTAATAAACATTTTAAAAATCAAGGGCTGATTTACAAGTGTTGAGCAAGTGTGGTAAAAATTTCAAAGGAGCTCATGTTCTATTCAAACTATGATTAATCTGCCTTTTGTTCTTAAAGTTAAGTGTTATCAATTTTACTTTAAGGCAATGTTACTGTAGAAAGGAGTATAGCAGAGTCAATAGTATTTTCCCTGTGCAATATCTCTTCATGTGGTCAGGTCTTGCATAAGGAAAGGGTGATTATGCTTTATTCATCTAATATAGAATTTTAGGAAAATGAAAACACAGAACTTTTAAATATTCAGTAATTTCCACTCTGAACAGAAAAAAGTAAATATTCTATCTGGTTTATTGAAGATGTCAACAAAGCAATCATAATCTGACAATTTAAAGGATTTGTTCATGGTTAGCATTCATTTTGGTCTTTCCTTAATCCCAGGTCATAATTGAATCTAACTAACTTTTATCTGACATCATGAAGATTGAAACTGTTCTAAACATGTTCACTCTGTCATTGAGAGAAAGGGATATCCTGAGCTCTGAAGGCCATTGTGAAGAGAAATAATCTTGCACTATAGCATTTGATAAACAGTATTTGTATCACCCCCCAAAGTAAGTGGATTTGGAGATTAAGTGCTGATTGCTAGAACAAACTAGCTTAGAGGTTATTCTTCAAATGTGGTTATTATCTCAAGCCATCTGTATTCAAGCTGTCTCAGAATATAGAGACCATGGGTAAAATTGTCTTTATGCCAATGAGAATAATTTGTTTATGTATGGCATATTCCTTAATTGTGTGAAACAATCAGGAGAATATTAATTGTCTTCTTGATAAAGAGACCAGCAGTTCAGTTACTTTTAGAAAATAGTAAAAAAGTACCTTCCTGATTTAGCACAGGGTTCATTCAAGCCTGTGAAAATTTGTATTAATTCAATATATCATTGTTATAAAAACTGCACTGTACATAGTTAGCTATGCAATAAAGTGTAATTTAGCACTTTTATTTTCAAGATGTTTGTAGTGCCTTCCCTTTTTTTATGGTCACAATTAACATAAAACAATGTTTTTCTCTCCAAGAAAAACACAATTTAATATTATGGACATGTCTGAAAGGAGATAATTGTGAAAAATTGTCCTGTTGCTGTTTGGAGAGCTCTTGAACCATGCAGGTCCCAAACTGAATGTTTTTGATGAATCTGTTTTTTCCCTGGAGAACTCATCACATGGAGAAGTTAATGGAGATAGACCTTAATCCCAAGCACTGGAGGCTGCTCATCCCAAAGCAGAAACACTTACAGATATCAGGAGAGACAGAGACCTCAGATCAGAGACAAAATGAATATGGGCCATTGCCTGTGCCTATGCTATGAGGGAGCTGCAAACCTACATGCTGCATTAATCAGGCCTCTACATATAGGTAATCAAGAACCTAAATTCTCTCTAACTTGGCTTTTTCAGCTTGCTGGAAAGGCATGGAACTCCTCCTTCACATGTAGTCACACACTAATAAAACATGCAGAATGATGAAGACAGTTTTCCAGCAGTGGCATTGAACTGGCCAGAACTTTGAAGAGTATCCACTTAATTGTTTCCTTCTAGTGAGTTCCCAAACAAAAGCCTTTAAGCTACCAAAGCTTGGTTGTACTAGAAATATAAGCTTAAGTAGCTTTTTAAGTAGCACAATCTCAAAGTGACTAGCAATAAAAGTGTCATAAAAATTTCCTTTGCTTGGTGCAAGTCTTTGCATTCACACTTACATTCAGCTGACTCAGAAACTTTCAGTGTTGCCTCAAACTCTGCTTTTTGCCTTCTGGTCCTGATGAAGACTCTTGCCACTGTCTCTGAAGGCTGATGACTGGCTTCTCCATGTGTTCTCCATCTGAACACCTGCACTGCACCTCAGAAAAAGAGCAATCTCCCATTCCTTTAAGCAGTGTCATTTGACATCTTGTTTTATTGAAGAGCATAACATGCATCTGAGGACAAGCAAATATGTAAAGATTTATCTGCGGGGGGTTTGAAATTGTGCACAGGTCAATGGTCAATGTATGCTGGCATTGCGGGGGCGGGGGTGGGATCCCTCTGATACTGTAACACAGAGTGCTCTATGGATACCCAAAATATATTTCCCCCACCTTAAATCACTGAAGGGTTTTGTGGATGAGAAGGATGTTTTCATGTTTCAAAAATGATCAAAGGTGTGAGCAATTCTTCTGATTCCCAATGGAGTCCAGGCTGAAGATTTCAACTTTTTTAATGTTTTCACTATTCCAAAATTCATCCATATCTTTAAAATTCCAATTGAGAGAAACATTATTTTTATTTGTGTTCTTAGAGAGTCCAAAAGAGATTTTTGTCTTCATTTTTATATTTTAATTGGATGGTTCTTCTCCTTTTTCATAGGCCTGACTTGCAAAAAGATGTGGTTCCTCATGTGCCCAGAATGAGACACAACATAATTGAGAAAAGCTATAGATAGATATAGATATAGGTTATATAGATAAAGATTTTAGATATAGATATAGATGATATGGATAAAGATGACATAGATGTAGATATGACAGTGGAGAGAGCATATTCAGTGCACTGAAACATATTTTAACTTAGTTTGCGAATGGAAGGCCAAACTCATCTCTGAAAGATGCCTACAGATTTCCACCAAAGATACTTGAAGTTACAGGTATTTCTCTGAGTTCAAAATATAGCCTTAAGATATTAACAGCCTTTCTCAAAAAGCTGAGTATGATAAAAGTCTGGGACAACTTAAAGTAGTAAGTCAAAAGTCAGTGTGAATTTTCTGTGGTGGAAGCAGTGAGAGGAAAATAGAAATAAGTTCCGCAATAATTTATAGGTTTGGAAGATTAATGGAGAAAAAGGTGCAGACATACAACAGAGATAAAAAGCAGTATTATCCAGGCCAACTCACACACAGAGATCAAAGTTAATTTGAAAACATAAGTGTTTAAAGAAAAAGTAAAGAACAGCTAAAGTAAAGAGAGGGTAACACTGAGGAAAAGAAACAACATGTTAAAAGACTTGCAAGTGCAGAAAAGAAGAACAGAAACATAAAAGATAGAAAACGTCTCAGGAAGTTGCTGGTATCATTTAAAAGTATCTTGACGTGAGAGATATTTTAGAAAAACAGACTGTTTCTTTGGAAGACATTATGCACCTGTAGAAGGGAAAGAAAATTACTAGTGGAAGCATGAAATATGATGCAGTCTCATGAAAGTGTGGAAAAGGGAATGTTCCAGGTAATCCAGACACAGAAAGTATATGACCGTGGGGGAGGAACACATACCCCTCTTGATCATGGCACTGACTTACAGCCGTGCATTGGAAAAGCTCCTGCCATTTTCCAAATTGCATGCACTTAGGACACTTTTCCAAATGTTTTAGAGATTATGGGGTTTGAAAAGTCAGACTACAAAGTGGGGAAAAGGAAGACATTAGCACACTGTATCAGAAAAAGCAACACATGCCAGTCCCTCCTACTCTTGACCTTGTGCCTTCCTATAGAGCCTCCTGTAAAAATGCTGCTTTCTCTTTTATTAATGAATTCTCTAAATGCTACAGCTGTTAAAAATGCTCATGGTCTTTCAATTACAAAGCACGGAAACATCTCGTAGAGATATAAGAAGGTGTCATTTCTACCTTTCTGGCATTAACGAAACCCAAAAAACACTGAAACACTTCAAAGGGAAGTTGAGATCTTGGACAGAATGAGGAAAAAAGCTGTAAGAACACTGTCAATCTGAGAAAGCCTGCTCTCAAGAAGAGCTTAGATGAATTTGATTTTATCTTTGCCAAGGTCAAGAAATACTTGTACAAAGAGGAGAACTCAGATGCAAAATTTTCTTAGATCCATTTAGAAAAAGCATAGCAGGATACCATAGCTAATCAGAAACAGGAGAACAAGTATAAATAGTACTAATTCTAAGGAAGTTTGTTCCTGGAATTTTGAAATATAGCTTGAAGTCTCTCAGGTAGCTACACTGCATGCTGGGAAGTTGTGGACTTGATGACTGGGTCAGGTTTGATGGTATTTGGTATATGAGAAGTCAGATTAGATGATCATAACAATGCGTCTGATTTTATAATGCACAAGTCTTTTCTTAAAGACTTACTATTCTTGAGAAACTTTCTCTGTCACAGTGTATTACACATGATGTATTTTCTTCTTTGATAAGGTAGATTACTCACTCTGAATACATACAGATTCTTGTGTTATTTCATGGACTTTTTCTGGTATGTATTGTTGTATTTTAGACTGCTGAAGAAGCATCATGATCATCTTTGATTAACCCAAGTTAGCAAGGGTAGTTATGCTTTCAGAGCTTTGTAGTTTGGTCATGACAACACAGTAAGAGATATTTAACTAACTGCCCAGAAGCTTTTGTGCTACTTGGAATTTAATCTGTGTCAAGTCAGGCTCGTATTTTCACCATGCTGAAAGGAAAGAGGCTCTCTTCCAGCTTGTGTTTGTGTGCATAGACCCACACATACACACACATACATATTTTATAAAGTTGCCTTGTCAACATATTTACATTCATGAAACTCTTGTAAAAACAATATCTGTGTCCATGAATGTTGAACCCAGTCATGCAAAGGTTTCTTCTTCATTGAGTGAGTAGAAAGAAATTCTGTAGAACCACAAAATATTCTGAGTTGGAAGGGTCTCACAAGGATCATCAAGTCCAACTCCTGGCCCTGCACAGGACAGCCACAAGAATCCCATCCGTATGTCTTCTTGAGCTCAGTCAGGCTTGGTGCTGTGCCCATTTCCTTGGAAAAGTGCCATATGCTTCACATGAAGTCATTAGGCAAACTGTAAGAATTCAAGAGACTTTCTTGCACTTTGGGGATATTTCTCTGTGTTATTGATTTTTATGTTTCCTCTGAGGCTGTGACTCTTTGTGCTCAGTGTGATGAAGTCTACATATTTTTTAACAAATATTCAGCAACCCAATGTTTACGTTGAACAGAAAGCAGCTATCCTAAACCTGCTTATTCTTTTTCTTCTCCATGTTCAGAGTATTGTCAGGGTCTTCCTTTAGCCCACTGTTATTCTATATGTTTATTCTGTCACTTACAGACATAATCTGTTGAACATCGCACCACTTTGGTGTCTTGGTNAATATTTGCAGATGACTTGTGCATCTTTAGTTTTTCATTGAACTGCACTATATGCAGAGATTTAGGGGAGAAAGTTATGTCTTTAGTCCTTATATCAGATGAGCTGTTACATATGCAGTGGACTTTCAGGCATTTCTGGAAGCAGTTTACAGTCTTAACATGTACTTTAACCCGGCCTGATTGACAGCCTTAACTATAAATGTAGGACATTCAGCCATATATAACTTGTCTTTCAGACTTCCACCTATCTGACTGAAGGAACACAACATCCCAGTTCCCACCCGAGTTTTCAGCCCACCCAGGTGTTTTTTGTTGCATTGATCTGTGAAAGCTCCCGAGATTCTTACTGTTTTTAGCAATATTCCTCATTCAGCTGTGTACTACATTTCTTATTGTAGGCTAAAATCATCGCCTTTTCAATATACTATCATTCACCTGGAGGCCCTGAATTGATGTCAGAAGTACTCCCGATTCCTCTCCTTTTTTTTATTTTTTTTTTTTTCCCCTGGGAGATACTCATATGTTGCTGATGAAATAATTTCAGAAAGTGTTGCGCACTGAATGCCCTGGCCTCTGGGGTACAGTCTGTCAGGGCTTAGGGCACAACCCATGTTTAGAATCTGATAACATACCTTAGTTTTTTGAGTATCTTTTTCACGACATTTTGAGTTGACTGGGAAATCTCATGGTTATTGAAAGTGCGACTTTTCTCCTTCTGGGATTTATTGACTATCTGATCCAAAGCCTTTAATCTCCCACAAGTGTTTATTCTTTCATCTGAACTATCTCATGAGGAACTGAGAAGAGTACACAGATAGTGTCATGCAGACCTTGTTCTCTGGAGCAAACAGCCTGCTCTTCTCCAAGGCCAGATCAATAAGAATGCTCCAGTTGCTGATTTTTAGCCCTGGATTGGCAGTGAAGCTATGCAGGAAGAAATTTTCCTACGGCTGAATGGTAGAGCAGCAATTGTTTGGATTATAGGTAGCTTTGGGACCTCGTGGTCCCACTTTGGCACCATTATGTTTGATTTGGTATGAGAACTTTATTGCAGTGTCCTGAACCTTAAGAGACTCTCAAATTCCTCCATCTCATGTGTGTGTTGGTGTTATTTTTTCCTGCTAAATCTGTTCAGTTTCATAGGAGTAGTACTTGTTAGGAAAGAGTCATTGGAACTGGAACTAGGTACTTGTCCCTGAAAGAGGCAAAGTTGAGTGTTAGGTTTTATTCAGCCCTTTGGGGTTCTGAGATGTTTGATGCCATGTCTTGAGCCAATTGTCTTTACCAGGCTCCAGGATATCCTGTGCCTGTTCTATTGCAGGGGTATCTGGACGAAAACCAAGAGACTGACTCTAACTTAATAATGGCTAAGGCACTAAGCTGGGATAGGGCTTACTTTAGAGCACCCACCTTCAGACCTCTTTTTTTCAGTGAATTATCAACTATCTTTATTAGGTGTCAGTTTGAAGTGTCCGGGTAGGAATTGTGTTCCGACTGACTGCCAGCAAAGCTTAGCAGTCTGGTCAGCACACAGCACAAGGTTGAGTGTGCAACATCAACCAGATTCCATGACTTAGAGAGGCTCAAGCTCTTTCACCATATGCTCCTTCAAAGGATTTTGGCCTTTGACACACAGTGTTAAACAGTCTGCAGAACTTATGAACTGCAGAATTTATGACAGGGTTGAAGGAGTCTCTTCATTCTTATATGGATTCTGCCAGCATGTGTTGTGAATGTCTTTGACAAATGAAGCAGAATTTCAATAAATAAATGCAACCCACAGACTGCTCTGCAGAAATGCTGAGAGGGGCCAGTACTGTATTCTCTCTCGTGCTTTTCTGAGTCTTGATCTGCTTTTTTGAGTGTCAGGATTTAACCCCAGTGAGCAACTCAGCCTCACACAGCCACTCACTCAATCCCCCATAGTGGGATGAGGGAAAGAATTGAAAGGGTAAAAATGAGGAAACTCATTTGATTGTGATAAAGACAGTTTCAGAGGGAAAGCAAAAGCCATGCATTCAGGCATGCAAAACAAGGAACTCATTCCCCACTTCCCTTGTATAGACAGGTGTTCAGCCATCCCTGGGAAAGAGAGGTTTCATTACATGTAATAGTGACTTGGGAAGACAAACACCATGACTGCGAACATCCCCTCCTTCCTCCTTCTTTCCCAAGATTTATATGCTGAGAGTGATGTCATAAGGTCTGGAAAATCCCTTGAGTCAGTTAGGGTCAGCTGTTTCAGCTGTGTCCCCTCCCAACTTCTTGTTCAAAGGACAGTCTCATGCTAATTACTGAGAAGAAAATTAAGTATACCCCAGCCAAAATCAACACTTTTAGCCCTAGGACTTGAATGCACAAGGAATTTGTGCAGCAGCTGTGCTGTTGTTCAGAAAAGGAAAAAAGACTGAATCTGTCTTTGAAGTTAGAATCTGCAGAGCAGCTGTAGGAGCTTGCATAGAGTGCGGTAATAGATCATGGGCTTTATCATCTCCTTTTTCCTCATGTTTCTACTGTGTGCTTCATATAGATATATATGTGATAAGAGTTTGCCGGTGCAGAGATCTTGTTAAATTATATATTTGCAATAATTTATCTAAAACTCTGATACACTTTGCACCACAAGACTTAAAAGCTGTTACTGAGAAGATAGCACAATATAAATAAGACTCCAGTGGTTTTGTAGTGTTCAGGCTTGGTGGTGTCTAACTCAGTCTCAAATTCAGAGTAAAAATCTTAGTGGGTGTATTTTAGAAGCCCTAAAACAAAAAATAGGATGAAAAGAAAGAAAAGCAGTGAACAGGAAAAGTCAGCAACTTGGAAGACAATTTGTAGATATCAGGGTGAGTCAGAAAGATGCATGTCTATTCTACAAAATAGGTTTCCTTCTTCAGGCAGGAAAGCAGCATCACTCCCTTTCTTCCCACCTTCACCTCTTCTTCCTTTGATACTACACTGCTGGACTTGCACTCGTTATTATAATTTTTCTGTTTTCCTGCCTCCTTTATTAAATTTTTTACAAAATATTTGATGATGAGGATAGCTGCTCTTGTCCTGGATGAAGTCTTATCCATCCTAAGCACATAGTTGGACGTAAAACCTGAAACACTTTCTGAACCATTTTCTGCTGCCATTCAGGCTTTTTAATTTTTTTTTTTTTTTTTTTTCAGATGAGGCAAAATACAGAGCACATATAAGGTGAAATAAATTACTTTTGATGTCCTGAGCTAATAAGTCCTCTAGCATTGTGGAAAGATATGAAATGCTATGCATAGACTGTGAAGCATGAATTTAATATGTCCTTTTAGTTATTTTCCTGATGGCAACCTGCAGTATTTGAAACACTCTGACAACTCCCCCGCCCCAAATGAAGCTGTCAGAATACATTACCACTGTTCCAGTTGTTTCCACAACTCCTTGCAATGTATGTCCAATCCACTGGGTAGCATATGTGTTATGACTGTCAACAATTATAACTGGATCATGTGAGCATATTTTCACAGATACTGTGGGATCAACACGGCCTGCAGTTGTCTTCAGGACAAATCAATCTACAGTCTCAGGGATGCAGCTTCTAGCACCAAGGACCTGTGTTCTGCACAGATCTTTTCCAGCCCCGTAAGATTTGCACTGGTGAAGACCACAGGGCCATTTGCTCCATCCTGATTTGCAGCATTTTAACTGAGAAGGGATTTGAGGACCAGAAAATGAACGAGTATTTGGTAACCAACTGGGAATGCAATATCTTTGAACAAATGTGCCTACATTTTAGGCAGTTTCTGTTACATATATTGGCATTTCTAATCTACTAACAGACAACATTTTAATTGTACTTTTCTTATCAAACCTGCATGAAACAGAAAATCTGCTGAGTTCTTCAAGATGCTCCTTTGTTTTAAGCACAGAGACATTTATTGCAGTCTTCCCAGCTTTATTAATAATGTTATTAATATTCTTTTTGCACAGAGCAGTAGTGGAAAAGTGCCTGGTACTCATGGGTGTTTCATTATTTAAAATGTAAATAAGAAAAGCTGCAAGAAATTAACCATCTCAGCAGGAAAAAAGGAACAAACCTTTAGTTTGACAGATATGGGCTTATCACTGTTTCCCTCATTACAGCATATGAAATACTTTATAGTCCTATGTTTATAACATCAACAAGAATATTTTTCTTTGTTCATCCACAGAATTATCCACCTGCCTGTTTCTTTAGGAAAGGAATCTAGATGCAAATTTTCTGAATAGCCCGTAAATTGATTTTATTTTCACAGAGTTATGAAAAATACCTTTCTTCGATTCATCCCTTACTTCCTATTTGGTTGAGCTGACCGGGTAGAGCAAAGAAAAGGCAAAGGTAAGTGTATTTCATGTGTCACCATTGAGGCCTCGGGGGGCCCAGCATGTGGAGCTCTCTGTGGCATATATAAGAATATAAAAAGGAGGGACATGAGCTTTCTTTTGCGCCTGTACACCTCAGAGATTTTGTGCTCTTGCTGGATAGGTCCATGTCAAACTGAGCTGAGAAGGATTTGGACTGGCTGGGAGTTGGCAGCTTTCATATCCTGGTTGTAGCCCTGCACTCAATGTGAATATCAAGTTGATAATTGGCATCCACATTATAGAAGATGTTTCTCCACAAGATTCTTCAACTGAGCAGCACTGTTCTCCCAGCTGGTCCATATTTGTTTTCAGGTATTTAAAAGTCATAGTGAAAGTGGTCTGAGAGCAGGTCCAAGTGACATGGGTCACCCTTCCCTGCTGGATAGTTTTGGACATTAGATACCGGTGCACCACATATAGGAAACACGGCTGATTTCCTGTGGTTCTGTGGTTCTTGTCACTGGCACCTGCCCCAGGTAGGCAAGGAGTAGGTAGAAGGCAGCTGTGCACCTCCCAAATCCACAGTTGGTGATTTTGTACAGCAGTAAAGAACTTGATCTAGTTACGTATGTCACAACTGCTTGAGGTTTGAAAATTGCATCACAACACTGCCTAGTCTTTCATACAATCATATATTTTTTTAGATTAGAAAAGACTGGTAAGATGATTAAGTTCAACTATCAACCCAACAGTGCCAAGTCCATCACTAAATGCCTCTTATCCACCTCTAAATATCTTTTAAATAACTTGAGGAATAGTTAATCTACCATTTCCAGGAGCACCCTGTTCCAGAGCTTGACTGCCCTTTTTGTGAAGAAATGTAGCCTAATAGCCTATCTTGAGGTCATTTTCTCTTGTCCTACTCTTTGTTACTTGGGAGAAAATATCACCCCCACCTGGCTACAAGTTCCTTTCAGGCAGTTAAAGAGATTAATAATGTCTCCCCTGAGCCTGATTTTCTCCAGGCTGAACAAACCCAACTCCATCAGCCTCTCCTCATAATATTTGGGCTCCAGACCCTTCACCAGCTCTGTTGCCCTTCTCTCCAGCACCTCAATGTCCCACTTTCCATGAGATCCCCAAAACTGAACACAGGATTTGAGATGTGTCCTCACCAGTGCAGACTACAGGTGGCTGTACCTCCCTCGTCCACCTGCTCACACTTTTGCTGTTACAGACCAAGATGCCATTAGCCTTCTTGGACACCTGGGCACACCCTGGCTCATGTTTAGCTGCTGTTTACTGGCACCCCCAGGTCCTTTTCTGCTGGGTCACTTACCAACCACTGTGACCCAGCCTGTGGCACTGCAGAAGATTGTTAGGACCAAAATGCAGGACCAGGCACCTGGCCTTGTTGAACCCCGAACTGCTGGCCTCCATCAATCCAACCTGTCTAGATCCCTCTGCAGAACCTTCCAACCCTCCAGCAGATCACCACTCCCACCCAGCTTGTAAACTGCAAACTGACTGAGGGTACACTTCATCCCCTTGTCCAGATCATTGCTCCTTCACTGGATATTCATCATGACTAAAAAGGGCAAAATAAAGCAAGGCAGATTACATCCATTTACTGCAGATTTCAAGAGTGAGCTGTATTTCTTCATCCCTTAACAGAGCCTAAGGCAGAAAGCCTTTGGAAGCTGTATACCCAGTCAGGGCTCCAGAACCTGTAGAGTGAATACAGTTGGGCAGGATTTGGATTTTACTGAGACTCTCTGCCTGCTTCTTAAATGTTTAACAGCCATAGGAGATGCATTTTAAGAGTAGTATAAAAAAATCAGTGTAGCACAGAAGGCAGTTGATTCTGAGTCAAAATTTTTAAGTCAAAAGTGTGAGCCAAGAGGAGCAACCACTAATATTCTTGAACTTCAGTTTGAATAATCCCAGTCTTGAGTAATACATATATATGGAATGATGGGTTTTGCGGGCTTGTGTATAGGACTAGAACAAAGTAAAGAAACTATTGCTATAGTAGATTTCAACACATGAAAAAGTGTTTGAACTGAAAGGTTATTTTACAATAGGTAAGTACAGCAAGGATACTTTTCTGGGTTTATGTTTGCTTCTCAAAGGTCCAGCATCTTTTTAAAATAATGGGCAAAAGAATGGTTGCCCTCCATTCATATCACCTGCACTCATTTACTGTTTTTTTTCCATATGTTATGGAACAACCTAAACTGACCTTGTGACAGACTTACATACATTTTCAGCTGTGGAAACTACAAAAGAAATCATTCTCATCATTTTATACTTCTCTTTTATTCTCTTTTTATAACTACCTTCAAAGACACTTTGTCATATAAAATTCTGACTAAAAAGGGAAATATTGGCTCATATTTTTCTGAGCTTCTGGAGTTTCTGCTATTGTTGGAACTTTGAAGGCATGACTACTTTTGAATGTTTTCCTTCTCACCCTCTTTTAGTACCTGAAGGGAGTGGTCCTGTTATTCTTTTTAGCATTTATTAGTGTTGAGTGCTCAGAGTCACTGAGGGAGTAAGGTGGGGAGAAGAGAAACAAAGAAATCAAATACTGTTAAACTGGAATTATGGAGGAAGCACGCACTTTATATGACAATAAAATAATAAGAACACCATCTCTGAAGGTTAGAAAATGCAAAGATAAAGCCACCTCTTCAGAAACTTCCCTAAAATATTTGATAGCCTCACATAATGAACTATATATTGCTGACACATCACTTTCCATCTTAAAATTTATCTGCCATATTGTCTATAAGGTATGCTATCTCTCATCCAATTTATTGTCCAACACATGCAGTTAACTATTAATGAAAGGACAAAACTATATGGATTATTAAACAAGTGATATATGGAGCTGTCTACTTAAGTGCATGATAGCTGAAAGTCAGATTAATTTAGTATATGTCAATATATGGTAATCACTTGAATTATGCCACCACAGCAAAAAGATTGAAATGATTCAACTTCAGTCCCTAAGGTTAAGGACCTAAATCTGTACTTGGGCAACTGCTTTTCAGGGCTGCCAGGTGTTAAGCATGCAGCTCACAATCTTCACTGAGCTCAGCAAAGGCTGTGATTGCTACACAGTCCTGAAAAATAAGATAATTTGAATTTTGTGCTACTCTGCCTAACTTTTGGCTTCAGTTTAAAAACTTTGTCCAGTGGTATCTCAGCATGTGAGGGTAAAATGTCCCTTCTGTCAGCTTGACTGAGATTTGTTGTGTGATGCACTTCCTCCAAAGAAAGATGTTTAATGCTATTGATTGCAAGGTTGCCTACTTAAAATAGCATAATGTGACAAATGATGGATACCACACAGAGCAAAATTGTAAGGTAATTCAATATATGGGCATGTATGGTATGTATAGCAGAGTAGCAGCTTCATTTTTCATGAGGGTGAGTTAGAAGGTCATCTATTTCACTTAAAGGCATTGAACATTTTTGTTGGTTTGACAGCCATTATGGGCTTGAGCCTGTTATTCAAGGCAGTCATTAAACTCCTATTGACCTAAAGTGGGTAGGAGTGGGGCCAAGCTTTAGAATATGCAAAGCAGACACTATGAGATGAAAAAAACCTGATGGATAATACTGCAGAGTGAAAAAGCATTGTGGTGGCTGCTATATATAAACAATAAAAATCCTAAGAAATATCTGATGATTTTTTCAAATGTTTTTCACCACAGCATTACTTCTATTAAAAATTTTCCTGCTAAACTTAGGATTTTCTCAATCTTTAAAGAAATTCATGCAATTTTGTACTGTTGCTTTTTTGAATTATGGAACAGATTAACTGCTTACACTTTCTAATGCTGTGTTTATTCTTAGATATGTGCTGTTTGATGGTCTGTAAGCCTTACAAAAATCAGTGGTTTTAAGGGTATTTAGACTAATTCTTAAATCTGTATTAGGAAAATCAGGTAGGAAGAATGTAAAGAAAACACTTTCTGGAAACAAGTATGTTTACTAATGAAGATGTCATTAAAAGAGACAAATTTAGGATAAAAAGAATATTTCTATCATTACAATGCATTTCGTGCTTCAGCACAAAACCAAACCCTGTTTCTGTTTCTTCTTTTTTCAATCTGTCATATGTCATTGATCTCTTTCCTTATTTGCAGCTTCCCATGACACTTTGGGGTATCTGCTGCACATGCTTAGGGGAGTACACAGAAAGAGGACAGGGACTGGGACTGGTCTGATGTAAAATGGGCTTCTACCCTCTTGCTGATGCATATTTCAGCTTGACGCATCCACCCAGATAGTTCTTATCTCCCAAGACACGCTCAGGGTGAGCCAAGTGCAGACCAAGACCAGGGGACCACTCCTTGTGGAGAGCCACTCTGTTATCCTGCTAATTACTTCTCCCTGAGGTACAGCAGTTCCTCAATTTTTAGCAATGTTTTCCATGGCTCTCTTTTGAGAAGCAGGCTGTGAGGAGGTAGAGAATACAGAATTGCTTCACTGAATGAATCTGCATTTAGGTAATGGCCTGAAATGCCATTTAGGTAGCTCAGTGATATTTCTGAGTGCACAATGAGAATCATCCAAGATTTTATACAGGATGTGGAGAGTCATCCCCATCCTTCACACTGAGGCCATTTTAGTTAAGTGCTCTAACACCAACACCTCAATATTTTGTTTTCAGGAATCAATAGCATGTTAATTTTTAAAAATTGTACTAAGATATAACTCAGCTTTCTGACTTTTTCCAATAAAAAATAATAACTTCATGATCTGAAGCAATGCAATGAAATAGTAAGTCAGGTTTAAATCCAATCTTATGTTCCTTGAAACACCCTGAAGTTTAAAATCAGAGGGTTTTTTTTATAAAAACCCTACTATGGTTAAGCTCTGTTAGAGTTTTAATTCAAAGCAAGGTTAAATGAGTAAATTATCTTATTTTTATAAGGCAGCAGATGAAATGCAGAACTCAGAGAATGTTTGCTTTGGTTTTTGCTCATTCAAGCTCAGAAAGACAGAGAAGACTGCAAACACACCTTTCATAAATCATATATATATTCCAAAAATATCCTGCAAAGTAAACACTTTGTTTGAAAATCAGTATATGGTGTTTTATATCATTAATTTGAAAGATTATTTTTTATGTAGCCTTATTTAAAAAAATATTTTAAATGAAAGTAGATTTTGAAAATTAAAAGGAGTAAAATCTGGAAATGCAGTTTAAAGTGGGTAAGTCAGTTCAAACAATGCAAATATAGTACTCTAAGGACTTTCTTTGCTCCATCTTTGTTTGCAATCATTTCAACCTTTTTACCTCTCCCAGAAAAGTCCAGGGAATTTAGCAAAGGGTATCAGATTTTCTGTAATCCTTTAATGAAGGCTTTGCTTGACTGTAGTTTGCTGTTAAGCCAGGATAAATTAATTAATTAATTAATAAAATCTCATGTTGTTGCTTTGACATTTCCAAACATAGAACAAAAAGGAAAAGGTCAGAGTTGTTGCCTGAAATGCTACAAACAGCTGAGAGGATTGTTTCTCCCCTGTTTATTTATCAGAAAGCACTTGGTTCATATTTAGAAAGCTTATTTAACATATATATCTATCTTAAATTCTGAGTACTGTTTTCTGTTTCTTGGCTTCCTTGTTACAAACATTTTATTATAAGCCTAAGATTGTCTATGACTTAGAACACTGCAGTGGGTACTCAAGTGTAGTTAATTCTGATCTATTTAGACTTGCATTATTAAACAAAGTAGAAAGATTAGTTGTTTTTTAATTATACACTCCAATAAAGATACTACAGTTGACTAAGTTTTGTCTACTAGAGAACAATATTAGCAAGTGTTGTCTCTTTTTGTTCTTTTGGAGTTCAAGTCTATCATGTGAATTATCTATCACCCAGCAGTTCTGGAGCTCTTTGTTATAATAATGCTTTTATTCTAATTCCAGAGCTGTTTCAAAATGTCTATCTGGACTTCATTATGTAGAAGGTAAAAAGTAGTTAAGAGGTTTTCTTACTGTCCAAGGTAGCTTCAAGAGGTTTTGGCTTTGAGATCAGAATCTCTCTGGAATCTTCAAGAAGAATATTAGAAAGGAATCCGTGTTTTTAGCTGTTTCCATAATTTTTTCTATTTGAAAAGATCTAGATATATTTGATTATTTAAGAACACTTGTCACTGATACTTCAATTTTTTTTATTTAACTAGGCATCTATTTTCACTCTTTCTGTCATCCTTACTGTCCCATCTTTACTTTTGCTTCGGTTGTGAACAAGATAGACAGCTTGCTATTTTTCTACCAGCCCTAATGGTCTCTGAGCCACTGCCTGTAAACTGACACGGGGAAAAAAATTGCTCAAAGGACTTATGACACTTTAGAAGCTGTGATGGATGACTTTCAAAGCTGCTGCTGCCTTTTCCCTTTTTTTTTCCCTTTCTTATTTGAACTATGACTTATTCCTTTCCGCTAATTCTTTCTGAGTTGTGAAGAAAACATAAAGGAATGTTGAAAATGACACACAATAGACTTTAAGGATTTAATGAATTAATTTTCTGAGTTATGTTGGTTGGCAATGGGTTTAAACCAGACCTGATGTGCTTTTCTCATGGCCTCAAACAAAAAAATGGGGTTTTTTGTTTTGGTGATTTTGGTGATTTGCAGCCACCAAAAATACCTAAATACAAGGTTATAGCAAATTGGATACCCAGCTGGAAAACGATCTTTAGAAGCAGAGCTAATAGCAGTGGGAAAGTAAATCAGCTGAAATGGTCAGTGTTTTGTAAAACTGGTGGGTGTTTCAGAACTTGTACAACATGTGAGTAGACCTGGACACTCTCTGAGTCTTATGTGACAGGAAGAAGAGATTGGGAAAGACAGGGGTGAATCTGGAGTCTTCCTTACAAGCAGTGGCCAGAATAAGAAGTTGCCCCTCTAGCAAGATCGTTGTTGCTCAGAATCAAATGTTTAAATGATGGACTGTTTTCTGAGATTTATTCATTCTGCACTGGCACTGCATGTAAGTTGACATTTAAAATGCATTAACACAGTGCTACTTGATGTACTGTACTATGCAGCCTATCAGTTTTGAAATGGAGTTTAGCCTGTCAACAAAATCCTTCTTTGCTGTACTCAAATAAACTTAGTCAGCCTTGGATCAAGGTGGCTTAAGGGACCTACAAATTTTAATGCCTCTGTCATGTTTTTTATTTTTTTATTGAGTCTGTCATACTTGGCTTCTACAGGATCTTTCCCTATATGGGAACATGCAGACATTCTCATTTGTGTCCACAGGGTAAAGTATTGATACAAAATAAAATAACTTTAATTTATATGCTTAGTCAATGTATTTACTTATATCATCTTCCTTTATGTCTTTTTCCTCTTCCCCTGTGCTTGGTGACTAATTTTTTAGCACTCTGCAGAACACAGTGTTAAGTGATTTTTACCCCACACAATCAGATATTTAATTCTGAAAAAAGACATCACAGATTTGCACCCCAATAAGCATTAGAAAAAAACCCAGGTTTTCTTAATTGTTTTGTAAAACTAGACTCCCTCAGACCTGGATAACTTCTGATGTGATTTTTGGTGAGATCTGGTGATCACCCCAGTGATTACAATAGCAAGTTCAAGTAACATCATGTACAGACAACTTCCCAGGAACAGTCCATATCTTGTTATTATAATTACTGACATGGATTTTTACAGAACAACTTGCTTTTTACTGTGTAAAATAAAAATTCTTGACTGCCCAGGAATGAAGGACACCAAAACCCACCTCTGAGGCATCTGCATGATATTCTGCCCTTAAATTCAGGGAGATCCTCTTCCTTCCTGTTCTTTGGTTGTCTCTTCTTGCTTCAGAGAACATATTTTATTTTTAGTAATTGACAGTTTTTCTGGCTAGTGATTTGGATAATTGAGATGACTCTGTATATATTAATATTTACCTGGTTCTCATAGCAATCTTTCTTCCATGACTACTTCTGTATTTTCCCCATTACTTGTAAGGCATACATCACTAGTCTTTCACTCAGCAACATGACAGCTTCCAATCCTTCTGAGGTTCCATTGAATGAAAGGTTGTTATTCTTGTCAGTCTGTACGGGGCTTCCATTCTTTTCTCAAATGTGTAAACAGTGCATGCCCCTGTCATATTTCTTACCTCTGCAGTGAGATTTCTTTCTTCCCATACTCCAGGGGTTAATCTTCTTAAGTGGACAGTGGCAATACAAGATTTCATTTGCATTCAGACCTAGATATTTCTTTTGACATCACAATCTTTTAGACTTCCATGATTCACATATGTCATGTTAATTCCTCTCTTTGTTCATGTAGTGGATTGTTAGTCTAGTCTTTGTAGCCCCTCCTTAACTTTTTATCTCTGTGGTTGAATTCATGTCCCTTATTTCAGAGCCACAGGAATATTTTACTGATAGCTCTGGGAAAGGGCCTTATGTGTGTCTTTGATAGAAGAAATCATTTAAGAAATAAGTGTCTGCAGCTCATAGATTTTTATGAATGTCAGATTTTGTTGGGGTAATATGCACACAGTAAATGCAGTCACTTTGTATGTGTACCTTATTCCATGACGTGTAAATTTAATAAAGGAAAAGAATTAGCTTTATTTTACTTGTGAACATTATTACATCTTTGCATGGCTGAGAGATCAGAGAAGTTCTGTTAAGACTCATATAATTCTGATGGAGATTTTTTAAACTTGCTGTTCTTTTAAAGCTTTCGTCAGATTGTTTGATATATTTTTTGTTTATTTCTTGCATTTAGGCTGAATAAGAATTTTCAATAGAGTAGATAATATGGCAAATTCTTACTTACAACATTAGAAAATATTAATTTAGTTTGAATCTAATGTCTCCTGCACTAGAGTTACGAAGTTTTAGCCTTGCTGCATGAACTTGTTTGTTTTCTACTTTAGGATATTCAATTTTCACAAAAGTCCAGTGGTTCTAATAATTCTTAATAAAAGATGACAGTTTGTACTACAAATTAAAAAAACATCCTCAAAAAACGGGTGGAACTGAATAGGCAAAGGTTTAGTTCTCCTTTAAAATACCTCACTAGTCTGATAATTATTGCTGACATAACCCATGGACAGAATCAAGTACCGTCTTCAAAAGTATAGGTATTACATTTATGCATATATGAAATATTGCTATAACTAGGATTAGAAGTATAAGAAGGGAAGGAGTCATTACGCCCAGTTTTAGACACTAGGTGTTAGCTATCAAGTGAAAACTGGTCATTCTAGAATTCCTCTGTAGGGCAATTAATTTTACTTATCCTTAAGTTTTATTATCAGATGACCTTTAAGTGCTTACTTCTTTTCAGAAAGTACAGAAGAAGCCTAGTTTGACTGAACACCTTTTAATTAGGGCAGATGAATCTCATTATCTTAGCACAAGATGATACCAATGGCTTCCAGTATTCAAAGGTAGTTCATACTTAAACAGAAATATATGAGATAGAAAAGAAAAATACTTTTAAACATAAAAACATCAGTTCTTCTAAATGAGATAAAATAAAGGCCAGGGAAGAGTTCTCCATATGTGCCATGTTGTTAAAAGGTTTGTTTCCTCCCTTACAGACAAATCATCAGTTTAAGTAGTTCCAAAAACATTTGTGCCTCCCTGGGAGAGACCCTTTCCAGCTGTGCTGGGGCGAGGACACGCTCCCTGCAGAGCTGGGCCCTCTGCTTTTCACAGGAATCTCCCATTGCCCACATGAACTGTAGGCACCCTGCTACATCTCTGCATGCCTCATCCTCCACTGCAGATGGGTCTCCAAGCTGAGCATACACAGGTTTTATGTTGGGAAAGCACAATCCCCTCTCCCATCACATTTTCTGAAGTGCTTTAACCTGACCCAGACAGAAATAGCTGGAGAACTCATCCAGCCTTCCCCTTCCTCCACCGACCAGCTGCAGTCTTTTAGCCCAGTTTGCAACCTACAGGCTCAAACACAGCAAACTGTAGAACCCCAAATCCTTTAAAATCTCTCCAGAAAATGGTCTCCAAGAAGTTAATCTATAAATTTCACAGGGAATTTCCCATCTCCATTTCATCATTTCCAGCTTACCACTGACACAATTCTGATCATTATGGTCAATGCGGATAGCCATGAATGAGGTTTTGTAAATATGTTAGAAGTGAATGATAGTGTGCACAGGGTGGAACTCCTGCTATTTGTCACCTTTGTATTGTTGGGATGTGTGTGGAAAGAAATAGAGTTTCAGAGTTATGGGGATTTTCAGAATTAAAACACTTAAAGTGAACGGTATGTTTAATTTTATATGCCCTACTCAGAACACTTATTATTTTCTTTCTCTCTCTGCTTATAACTGTTCTGTCATGAATCCTAAGGTGCCTGCCTTCTGCCTCCATTCCTTGGGGTCAGAAGTGAAATTCAGAAATTTCATGTTCTGAAGTACCTAACAGATCTCATTCTTCAGTAGCAAGCACAATGGTCAGAAAAAAAAAAAAAAAAAAAAAAAAAAAAAAAAAAAAAAAAAAANAAAAAAGAGCTTTTCTCCCCTATTTGGCTTGGTGCCCTGCTTATTTAAACAGGTGTATTGGATGTGAACCATAGCACTGCCTTCTTTTTTTCTGCCCTGCCTATAAAGGACAACAGTGAGCTGTCTCAGTTCTTTGACAAAACAACTGCAGGTGCTAGTCATGGAAATCACCTTCCTTGGTGGATCAATTTTCTCTCCCTATTCTCTCTCATTCTACAACCCTCCTAAGCACTTGACAGCACATTGAGTGTTCATCTGTGGGCCGAGATTCCTAAAATTCTTGTCAAGCTCAATATCTCTCGCTGGATCGAATGCTGAGTATTTGTCTGCCTTACATCTTGCGTTACTCCTATCAAGCCTCAGCCCCCTTTGGCACTTTCTTTGGGTATTTGAGATGGAACAGATGCAACAGATGATTCAGCTACTCTCTTGACTGTGTGCTCAATGTATTAGTTTTGCTTTAGATGGATGCACATAATTTTAACAACTTCTTTGGGTAGACTATTTAAAAGCTAGATGTATTTCACATTTAGAAAGACAGAATAGGTAAAGTTTACTTCTTTATGTTGTACAGGATCTAATTGTATACTAATGATTTTACTGCTAATTTAAGTTCATATAAGAATATAGATGTCCCCTGACAATTTTGCTTGAGCTTTTTTATTCCTCGAAATTGCAGATATTATGAGGAAGCAAATTGAATTCTCAAAATTTTGCATTCACATAGTTACTAAAGGCACTGGCTTCTATTTCCAAAAACAAGTGAACAGATCTGTTGTTTAGAACCGTTTAATAGTTGAATGACCTTTGCATCAAATCCTGTATTTCATTTTTGCGCAAGTATAGGAACTTAACGCTAGCAAGGGAAATAGAAATTGAGGAACATCTTATGGAGAGACTTTTATCTTCTCTTAATATAATTTTTTCCTTGTGAAAGTCTAGCTTCTCCTTTTAATTTATGCCTAAAAAGAATATTAAAATATTTCAACACAAGACAGCAGACTGCCAGTACAGACTGATAACAAAATTTATCTTGGAAGAGTTAAATTCATGACTAATAGTCAAAACAGCAATTATGTAGAAAGCAGCATTGCAACCAGCATTGTAAACTCACAGAAATCAGTAATGCACACACAAAAATCAGTTTAACTACACCAGATAAAATGTTTCTTTGAAGTTTTCCAGGTGGCTTCTTCAAACACAGAAGCTGATTTTTGTTGACAGAAATAGGTACTTTGCTGTGAAATGTGTTCCGATTTTAATGTGGTGATGGTACATTTAACCTGGAGCAAATATGTGAAAATGTCATCCAGGACAAAACTTGACAATTACTTTCCAAGCAGAACAAAATGCACTTTTTGCATATAACGTTTCTGAAAGCTGTAAACTAGTAAACTATGGTTCCTCACAATCTTACAATGGGAGCCAAATAAACAACTATCAAAACCACAGTGAAATTATCACATCCGAAGTGGAAAATATTTTTAACTTCTTTTGTTTGCTAATAAATTTCCAATCACCGATATAGGGATTGGTAAATAAATATTGCAATAACTTATGTAAATGAAGAAAAATTATGAGCAGCCTAGTTTACTGTTTATACAGCTCACAATTTGTCACTTGCCCAGAAATGTGCCTGCAGTTCTGATGAGTAGAATTGAATCTAGATTTTTCACAAATTCAGCATGCGTTTTTTTCCTCCATTTTTTCCACTGAAGAAACTGGAATTACACAAAATGATGTTAACTCTACTGGAATTTATGAAATTATTTTCCTCCAAGATGACTAATTAGAGTTAGATCCTACATGAGTTCATTCATCTTGTAGAGATGCGTGGGTCTTTCTGCTTGCTCAAGGGAGAGATTAGGGTGAGTGAGGCCTCACTCACTAATACTCACATTGTATTTTTTTATTTTAGACTGCAGCAGGATTTATTTAATTTCCATACAATACTATTGCAATTTTATCCTCTGTAATATCAGAAAATCCTATCCAGAATTTTAGGTCCCAGACACATAAAATTAGTCAGAAAGTAGCTAAACTGGCCACCAGAGATGATTTCCAGAGTACCTTTTGAGCACCTGAAATCAAGCATATAGATGGGAAGTTTGCCTTGGACTTTCCAGAGTCTGCTCCTTTGCTGACAAATAAAGTAGCCAGTGCTCATCTATACAATTCACACCACCAAACTCAGGCTTATTCCTTACTTATGCTATATCAGAATTCAACATCTATTGATGCTTCTTTCCGTGTTAAGAATTTAATCTCTGTAACTATGTGTCATAGTACATAGGGAAAGGGAAAGACCTAAATTCTGTCGTGCAATGGAAAGTCATAGTACCTTTTCCCTGGCGTTCCAACATCATTTAACAATCGATCAGCTGTAAGATAAAAAACCTATCTTTCCTAAAATGCCCACATTTCCATAATTCAACATTTTCAGTAGTTGTGAGCTGTTGTGCAAATCTGAAGAGCAAGGGTCCAGTTGCTCACTAAGGTGTGATATTGGTGTTGTAAGGATTCCTTTGCCATATGATAGTTCTATATGCATTGCATAGGTGTTGACATTGTAAAGCATGCTGCCATTTATTCTCAGTAATTTTCCTCCTTTTTTTTTTCACAGCTGAATCATATAACACATCTAGAATATGTCCTAACATCAGTGCATGAGATTGTCTGCTAGTTATACATACAGGCTGTTCAGAATGTGTAAATTGCTAATATTCTCTATTATTTGGTACCTTTGATTGAAGGCACTAACCACCATTAAGTATTCAATACTCATGACAAATACATCCATAATTCAGCATTATTCCATCTGCTTAAACCTGCTGCATATATTTGTAGTATCTCAAATTCTATTACTGCCTCTGTTCCATGGAAGAACAGATTTTCACTTAATCCCTAGAGACTGTGTGGTACTAAGAAGACATTAGTGTTGAGAATAACTTTATTAACCCTACTAAGTTATGAACAGTTTTATATATCCATAATGGAGCTTTTTATTTTAGTCATCTATGTCCACATGTATTTCTATATATCAATCTTACAATTCTAAAGAATCTAAAAGGTATTGCAAGGACCAGGAAAAAACCCACTAAAAACCCTCATAGGGTCATAAAAAATAACTTTTTAGGAAGTCACATACCAGTCGTGAAGCTGTACAGCAGCAGCAGAAGTATGCAGGGGTATATCGGGAGGAAGCTGGACTTTTGGAACAGCGCAGCTCCATCCCACTGTCCATTCCCAGCTTTGCTGACAAGCTGCTGCTGTTCTGAAGTGACCAAATCCCATTCCTGATGTTTGAGTAAGGCCCCTGAGTACATCTTCCTCAGCTACCAGTGCCATCCCCTTCCTGTGGAGTGTGGTGGAAGGTGCCCCCATGGTCCTGCCCTGCTGCTTGGCTGGGGTTAATGAGTCCTGATCTGCTGGCTGCCTTCCTAAAGCTCCTGAGAGAGATTGTCTGTTCAAAAACAAATGGAGGCAACATGTTAGTGAGGTTATGAAATTATGAGACTAGTCCTGAGCTAAAGGGAAAATTTCAGAGCATGGCACAATTTTCAACTGGTCAGCATCAGTCTTCTAGGTGATTTGGTACTCCTTTTTTGAAAGTAACTCAGTATCAATTATTTCAGTACTTCCAGTGTGAATCCTTTTTCATTCATAAAATTGTCTTTTTCTATACTCCAAGTAGTAGATGGGTCACATCAGGTGTGGAAGAAAATGTCCTAAGATCTGAGTTAGCTGTCTGATCTTGCTAAGAAGGTAACCCACAGGAACATGACACCAATGGGTTTTAGATACCTCATTTTTTAATGCTATCTATGACATCTCATATCTGAAGTTTCCCATTTTAAAATTTGAAGAAGTTTAATCTCAGAGAAAGCTTTATACAATCATTGTGCTTTTAGATGAACAATGTGCACTCTTTTCCCTAAAGTTTAATGCAGTACAATTTTGTTTTCATGTATTTCTGCTTCACCAGTGTATTCCCTTACGGCATTTTCAGAATCATAAATCAGAATACCTCTACTACACTGTGCATGTATTCCTTAAAAATCTGGGAATGTCTATGTGAAGATTTTTTGTTGTTGTTTCTTTTTTAATCAGTATGTTCTGATTTTTTTTCTGAGTGAGCCTCTTGCAAAATTCCTTGAAGACTGATACTTGTAACACTGAAATCTTAGCAGTTGTCTCATACTGCTGCATATTTTTTAGTGGTTAGGGTGCTGGTTCAACAATCTCTACCCCATGAATTTAAAAGATTATTTAAAATTTAAATTTAATCCATTTAAAATTAAATTTAATCTATTTAAAACATCTTTCGAGTAGAAACAAAAATGAATCATGGCAATTAAAATCCTCTTCCAGCTACAACAACTCTTTCATATATTCTTCTCTAAAGTAATGTTTTCTATTCATAATATGTTAAAAATTAAGTGCTGAATGCATATTCAAAAACATTTTCAAAATGCTCTCACTTTTCACCTGTAATTGAGTCATCAATTTTAGCAACCAGCTATGAAACTAATTTGGCTTATTGCATTACTCATCCTCATATCTTAATTATTGATTAACACTCTTACTGGCAGTGAAAGGTTCCCTTTGAAATGTAATTACTGGATTGTAACACTATGCTATGACTGTCTCCAAAATTATCTGTGCCACAAATTTTCTTTATAATTAAAATAATATGTTTAAATTTGCATCTGGGCAGTCAGGCAAATATCTTCATACTATATTCATATATATTAAAGCATCATTTGTATCAGACAAGGGAATTAAACATCATGATATGGCTTATTTCTCCAGAAAATTAACTCAGTAGCCAAATGAGTGTCTCATGGCTTTTGCCACCTGCTTACCTTCCTTCATTGTCTGTAAATCTCTTGAAAAGATCATCTTTATTTGATTAAAATACAGTGTCCCTGGGAAATTAAAAAAAAAAAAAATCATCGCGCTAGCAACACTCTGTTAGCACCTTGAGCTAAGCCAATCATAATTTGATGAAAATATATTAATGTCCACACAAAGTTGATATATGATATATTATTAATCCTATATTCTATTTTAATAGATCATAAAATGTGTAAGTTTGGCTAAAGCCCTACTTCTAGTGTACAAGAAGATTGTTTTCTATATGTTGAGTTTGAAGAGACATGATGCAAAACGTTCATTTTTTTTAACAAGGTTGAGTGATTACTGCTTAGTAGCCAAAATTCTCTGCGCACCCACAAAAGCTATTTTTGAGCTATTGCAGTAGACTCTAAGGAACATCTTGTTGGTCACAGCACAGCAGCAGTTTCTTTTTTATCAGCTGAGTATTGAGTAAAGCTGAATATTCGGGTAAATATTCCCAAAATTGCTCACATTGTGTCTGGTCATCTGTACTATTGAAATAAATCTGTTTACTTGGTCTGCATCCCTTTATTTAAACCATCAACCTAATTCACTTTGTCTTGTGTTATCCATACCGTAATGGATTTAGGGAAGGTACTGTGAAAATACAGTGTCAAGTCCACTCCCCAATAAGCAATCCACATGTAACAAGACAAAATCAGAGACATTGGCTAGAATTGAATCAGTTATGAAGCCCAGAACATAGGTTGGAATGTACCTAAATTTGACTAGAACAAGAGGAAATTTGTGGTTGTGAAAAGCACATTTAGTAAGAAGTGCCAAGCAAGTGGGATAAGAATGGTTACTGGGGGGCCGGAGAGAGCTTGTATCGTAAAGGACTCTGTGTAGTGTTGAAGACTGAGTTAGGAAATGAATAAGCCAGTGTGCAAGCATGGGAAGGATGCAGTCACGGGGGCAGGCTGAGATGCCAGGGAATGTATGGCTCCCATGACTAGGAGGACAGTCACAAGGGGCTGTGGTAAGTCAGAGGAGGTAATTTTTTTTATTATTTTCTCCCTATAAAATATGCTTCCACTGCTTTCTTATTTAAATTGCTTTTCATGACTTTCTTCTTTACAGAAGCAGTGAGCAATCAGTGATAGAAGTAGTTTGGGGATAATCAATGTGTAGAAGGTATTTGTCTTAATCAGAAAATTCTATAACACCTTTCTTGCAGCAGTTATTCTTTTTTACTCTGTGTCTTTTGTTTTATGTCCTCTTTAACATCTGGAAGTTTCTAAATACATAAAAATACATTTTTCTATAGTTTTACTATTAGTAGACTAGCATCTCCACTTTTAAGGATCAACAGATCGCATTTTATTGCAGTGATATTTCAGATTTTGAAAATCAGAGAGGTAGATGTCAGCAAAGTAGTTCTAGGTCCAGTTTCTTTTGAGAAGCAGGGAATTTTGAGATCCAACCAAAGATATTAAACTGAGACATCATCCTGTCTTGTAGTCACTTGTAAAAATCTTGTCCTTTTCCTTCTCTCAGTATATTCCCCTCAAATTACTGAACTTCTTTATAAATCTAATTAAAGTTACCTACATGAAACAGTTTCATTAAAGGACTCTGCTTTGGGTAACCATATTCCCAACTCAGACAGTGTTACAGATCCAAACTTCCAAACAATGTATACATTCTTACCTGGCAAAATAGGTGAATAAAGAGATCTTTGAATTTCTGCAGCTGCTCCAGGTCTCAGGCTTCATGTGGTTCTCCATTCTGACAAGTAATTACTTTCGTGCAACTTCCCTGAGTGATTTAAAAGCTGTGCAATGTTTATAGAATGGCATGTATAACCCAAACACTGATAATCAGCCTAGGGTGCCAGCTCACAAACTGTGATTGTGGTGCTCTGGTGAGCAGGCGTTTTTCTGTCCAACTATAAGAGCAAAGAAAATCACAGAATCATAAACCACAGAATGACTTGGGATGGAAAGGACCTTAAAGATCATCTAGATCCAATCTCCCTGCCATGGGCAAGAACACCTTCTACTAGACCACGTTGCTCAGAGCTCCATCCTTGAACACTTCCTGGGATGGGGCATCCACAGCTTCTCTGGACAACCTGTTCCAATGTCTCACCACCCTCACAGCCAAGGATTTTTTCTAATACACAATCTAAATGTACCCTTTTTTAGGTGGAAGACATTCCCCCTTACCCTATCAGTATATGCCCTTGTCAAAAGTCCCTCAACATCTTTGTTATAGGGCCCCTTTAGGTCAAATAAACTACATGGGTCACCTCTAACTTCCTTAACCTGTCCCCTCAGGTTGCAGAAGAAAGCTGTGTAGATCCCATGAGGCTAATAGAATAGATTTTAAAACTAACAGGTACTTTGTCTTTCAGATTTTTTGAGGTTTCATACATTGCTTAAAGATAAAGTGTTGACTACATACTAACTATCAGAACTTAAATTTATAGCAATGTTTTCATGAGTGTGAGCCTACATTGAAATGAAGTGCAAAAAATTAATCAGAGCAAATAGAAGCCTTTTTTGAATACCACTTTCAAGTCCTACACACTTAAAATGCCTATTCTACAAACGTATTTTTTCCTTTAGAGGGGTCTCTGAGTCTGGCTTCTGTAAAATTTATCATTTCAATCCTGTTATTAAAATAGTTGGAATTATAAACATTCAACAACCTATAGCTGCTAAGTTGTTTCATTCATAGTATTAGGTGCTTTCAAGCACTATAGCTACAAATTATAATATTCAAAGTATGCAATTGATAATTGTTGCATAACCCATTCTCAGTTATTTTCCATTGCTATTGCTGATAGGAATCTTTAGAAGGATGATTAATGTGTTCTAGATAGCATGCTAAAGCCACAAGATTTGCAGCTGCACACTTGCCAAAAGAGAGAAAATACTTCTGCTCTGTAGTGCATATAATTAAGCATCCAGCTGTTGAAAATGTTATAAAATAATGAAGCATAATTGGAGAACTTTTAAGCAGGATTTCTGCTCTGTCTCATAGCAGCTGGTACAAATGGAAAAGCCTAGTAAACAAAAAGTGGCATTACTTCTTCCAGTCATGATTTAACAAGAAATTGATATATGCATATCCCTAACAAAAAGAGAATTCAACAGAGTAACTGAAGTAAACAGAAGTGAGGAAGGGATCATCAGAACTATTGACTGTGAATAAATCACTAGAAGCACGTACAGATAATGGAAGAAGTAATTTCCTATGACATTACCTGCTGAGCAGTGGCTTACCAACAGCAAACCTTCCAGAGAATAATGTGGCACTTTCTTGAATGCACAGTGATTAATGGCAAAGTACAGCTTCAAATAGTTTCCTTTTGAAAGCCTCTGTACTTTTGCAAGAGACAACGATAGCATAGATTTACACCTCTGCTGGTGTAAATCAGTGTATCTCCAAGGAAGTCACCAGCGTGGTGCTCAAATTTATTTGGTGAGACTCTTAAGTCAAAGGAAGGAAGGTGAAATCAAAGAACAATTCTTGTTCATATGCACAGTTCCACAAATGCCAAATACACATGGATATAGCCGTGCTACTAACCTTGCGAATCTAAGAAAGGGCCAGTAAATGGAAAACAGGAAACTGTAAACCTTTCTCTTGAGCAGCCAACAAAATGACACCTGCTCTGAGCAGGCTGAAGGATGGAATGGATCACCTGTGTCACGGAATCTGTTTCAGGCAATTGCACCATATAAAGTCTTACATAACATACATATAATGATATGTTTCCTAAAGCAGGTGCACTCCATGTTCAAAGTACTTATAAATTTTCTATACTACTTCAGTTAGAAAGCTGTCCCAGCAATGTATTTTTGCAAAGCTTGGATGAAAATCTCTCATTTAACTATATATTTATTTGACTACTATACTTACACGCATTGTACCAATGGGAATGGTTTCATGGGACTTCAAATGACACAAAAAGAGCTACTATTGTCCATGTAATTTGGATTAAAAATTATTATTTATTGTAGTAATATTAGAAGGAATTGTGAACTATGTGGTCACAAATAGAAAGCGCTAGAGCACTGGAGACCATCACAGAGAAAACCTAGGGAGAATGGTTTATATGATAGTTTTTGAATATATTTCACTATATCTTGATTTGACATGATTGCAGCACCTGCTTTCATCCATATATTTCATTCATCCACCCATGTTTTAGTAGGATGACACTACCTTTCCTTATAAAGCAAGATTTCTGGAATGATGCAATCCCCTTGTTTTTGTTAAAGGCAAAACTCAGGCTAGTGAATAGGTAATCTGCCTGAATACCCAGAAACACTGTTTTAGCTTTGTAGTCTGACAGATTGCTGGCAGTTTCCACAATTCTTTAACCATTTCTATCTAAATCCTGATACCCATGTAAGTAAGAATGGGTTTTGTTTAACTACTAGCATTTCTGCCTGCTAGCTTTCTTCAGATTTTTCCAAATCTCTCAAAAGCTGTTTAGCAGCTTTATAAATTGTGCTTGGCAAGGCAAATTTTTAACATTAAATTATATTTGCTTTTTTTGAATTTTCCTGACCTTCTTAACCTCCATCTTCTGCGAAAAACAGACAGATTAAGTACATTGAACACACTAGATAATTCAGTTTCAAATTGTGTTTAATATTCTTGTGATTTTCAATAGGAACTTTTATTTTTCATGCTGCTTTACTTTTTTCTCTCATATCAAGAATAAATGAATGTAGTGTATTTTTAAACCTCAAGTTTCTGTGCCAGTAATACTCAAATGATCATACTTTAGGCAGTGCTCCATATAGTGTAATTGTTTTAAAATAAATGCTGTACGTTCTAAGTGGGAGAGGCCTTAAAAAAGATATAAAATATGCAATTTCTGCCACAGTTGAAAGAATAACATTAATCTTACCTTTGAAGCACATGCTTTTGTTAATATGAAACCTTTCTCAGTGATGATTTGCAAGTGTGAATAGTCAATTGGTAGCTAACATAGCAAATATATTCTGACAGAGGATAAAACTAGTCTGGAAACTGATAATGAAAACCCAGTTTTTATTCTCCAATGGTTTTATTCTCCAATGTATTTTTCCCCACTATTTTTAAGCCTTTTTAAAAATTTTGTTAGAAGTTATCCTGAACCTCCCAACTTTGTTTTTAAAGGTGCAGTTTATACGTACAGTAGGTCTGCAGAAAATAGTTGAAGTATGACTGAGGTATTGGTGCTTTGACTGCTGCTATTATTCCTTCTTGCACAATAGTGTGCTATTCAGTGCAATCTGCAACACCTTGTATAGTGAGAAACAAGATATTTTGTAATAGCTGTCCATCTAATGTGAGGGAGAGCCAAGGGTGAGCACTCTCAAAGTGGAATTCCTTCCACCTTTCTTTTCCCATATGCCATTTAGGTAAATCTAAAAGTCGTCTGTTGACTCTTTCTATAATCATTTGGGACTGAAACACTTGTACAGCTGATTCAATTATCTAGTTTAAAGAGTTATTTGGTTATAATGACTCAATCTCTAGGAGTGTCTACCTTTTCCTGTTCAGTGTAGAAAGACCAAGGTGACTTTTAGGCTAGACACCTTGTTTTCAGATGAATGGATTTGGAGATGTGAATCCTACTATCATAGCCTAGATATGGTGGAATCCAGAAATCAAGACCCCCAAGTCACCTTCTTTCAGACAAGCTGTAGACTCAGACACACACATCTGAAGTAACTTTACCCAGTTCCTCAATTTAAAGGTTTCAGTATAATCAGAAAAGTGAGGGAAAACTGCATGTGATCCATCTTCTGTAAAGACAAATGTGCAATGGTGTGAATATATGATAAACTGTATTTTCTTGTAAATATCCCTTGAAAAAATATGTTCTAACATAGACATACATTCTTTCTTTACATTTAAAATAAAACAAAAGATTCCGTCACTTGTTTGTAATTATCTTGCTTAACCAAAAACATATGAATAAATTAGTGGAACTTAACCCCAGGATTATAACATGAAATAATACACTTTTTGAATAACCAAGCACATTACAATCCTAGCTTGCTTAAAAAGTCTATTTATATTCTTACTTTCACGTATATCTATGAAAGGCACATTCAGTGATATTGAAAGTCATTAATGCACTTGAACTTGCTAATACCTTGTTATAAAAGTATTATTGTATTTCTGCTGTTTCTGCACATGTATAAGACATATTTTCTGAGCCACAGAATGCACTAACATACTTTAACTCAATATGTCTTGAGAAAAGAAATGCTTGCGATAGGCTGCTGCATGAAAACAAAGAAGTGGTAGTTTTAAAGTACACAGTTACAATCCTAAACCACAACAATCCTAGTTGAGCTGATCTGTGGTGCATATGGTATCTTAGGGTAATGTCACAAAGAGGGAACTCATAGTGTTGTCAGACACCTAAGTATTTGCTTTAGTGTTTAAATTTAACCTGGCTGTAAGTTATCTCCAAACTGGAGGCCAGGTAACCACAAACTGTCTTTCTGCAGCCTTCTGGATCAAGGTGATTGCTTTACTTTTGTGTTCAAACTGATACCTTTTTTTTTGGGTCTACAGAATGGATGATGTGAATTTTTGACTATCTGAAAAGTGTTGCTAGGAAGCTATTATCACCACCTTAAAATGAACACCTTATTGCAGTTATGGTCAATTAGCCTATCACAGTCTATGACTACAACCAAATGTAGGAATCTACCCTGAAGCTAGCCACATGTGAGTTCTAAATCATCAATTAAAAGAATTGTCATACCATTCAAAAATCTTAGGGTGACTTTTGCAGGTGAATGTCTGTACAACAGGCACCCAACATTAGAATTCCAGTCTAATACTTTTAATATAGCCCAATACATATTATTGCATAACAAATATTACTTGTTTATGTTGTATCTTACAAATAGTCCAAGAATAATCTTAGCTGTTGCTCATATGCAAGAATATTTGCCACTAATATAAGTTCTAACTAAATACTTAAACAGTCACATTAGGTTATAGTTTTGTTCAGTTCTTTTTCTTTATCCTCCTTATTCACAAGAGGCATATAGTCAAGGTCAAGTTTCCTATTAGTATGCTAAAACACACTGCTCTTTCTCAGGAGTTAGTCTAATAACTTACGTGTGTGAGAATTGTAAATCACTGCTACATTTAAAGTTTGGCTTCTTGTTGTTAAGCAAGGTAGTGCACAGCCTCAAATTTGCTTTGCTTTGCTTGTACGATTACAAGGGAGTTTTTATCTGCCTTTTAGGTTGGAGAGCTGATGTTATATCTAAAATCTGTATTTCTGAAGTAGAAAGTCTTTCTGATTTTAGAATCTTCTGGGCAAATTTTCCATATCCTCTCTGTACACAGTATGGCTGTACAGCCAGTTTGCCCTAGATATATGAAGTGTTGGAACTCATGGAACAGTAATTCATGATGGGGAGCTGATGTTCAACATATAGCTTTGGTTTTATACCCATATGGGATGTCAAAAGCAGAGGTTTTCATCCAGAGTAGTCAATATATTCCTGACACCAGTTCTGGTCATCTGTCTCATCCTCAGTTCCAGTTCATGGATCCAGCATTATTAGAAGGCCATGAGGAAGAAATCCTCCCAGCACTTCGCACCATTTCTGCTATAGAAGAAGCCTGCAAAACCCTCAGTGGATAAGACCACAGCATCCTTCCCTATCACTCGTGAAGAATTTCACATTAAACTTTAAGACTAAAACATTGTGAATAGCAAGAAAAGCTTTCAGTCTCTTCATATCAGTCTTTCCAATTTAAACATCTTTATTTCTTCCATGATATAACTTTCATTACAATCGAGCTCATCTAGGTCTTAGAGTCACAAAAAGTCTTAGAAAAGACAAGCTCAGTAAAACTTAGGTTAGACATACCTGCCAGTTTCTGCAGAAAGCCTGAGGCAATGATTTATACCAGGAAGTGTGTCTATTTGTCAAATATTATGAAATTATGAGCATGATACCTTTACTTGATAATTGTTGTTTTGTCTTGTAGAGCATGTTAAAAGCCATACCAATGTACAGATGTGCACAAATTAGTTTGTGTGACCTTCCACTTTATTCCACAATTGAGTAGACCAAGTGCTTTTTTATGTCTATATAAGACTACCATTTATTCATGAGAAGAATCTAAGCATGAATTTCCAGTCTGGAGGATTCACTTAGTGGGTGAATCTTTGTCTAAACAGAACTTAATATACTCTTACACTCTTGGGGACATTTGCATTCAACTATTCATTCTCTTTTTCTCATTTTTTTAATATTTTGTTATTTACATTCTTTGGTAAATAACAGGAAAAGGAAAAGGCTGTGTCAGAAAGTGATAGATTTTTTTTCTTGATCTTCAAGTTTTGTTTGTATTTAATTTATTTCTTAGCTTATTCTCCTAGATTTCTTGAAGCATTCAAAAACTTCTCATTGTAGTGTTCATCGACTAAGTGTACTCTGAAGCTGAATATTTTTTTCTCTTTAGCTTAAATAGGTGGTGAGTTTACCCCTAGAGGTCATTGTCTTTTTAAAAAGAAAAACTAAAGGAATGATCTTCAACTGGATTAACACAAATTTGATTTAATATTAAGTTGTGAAAGGTGGAAATTAAGCAAATTGTTTACTACAGTTTTTTATCATGCTATGCTTCTTCTTAAATTATTCACAGAGCATAAAGGTGCCTGTTTAGTTTACATTCAAGCTCAAATCGATTTTTATTTTGTCAATCTTATTGTTTCCTGCTAAGAAACTTGTGAGGGAATGTGATTTTAAATGGAAGAGATTCACTTCTCTTTCTGTAGAAATAAAAATCCTATAATTAGTGACACAGATATAAAAAAAATCCAACAAGACAACTAAACCAGCACTGTAATATGCAAGGTAAGTTGCATTGCAGAAACAGTGGCTATAAAAAAAAGGTGCAATATATTCTGGATTACCTATGTGCATGGTCTTTAAAAAAAAAAACCAGAATTGCAGAGCAAGAGACATGATTCCATTCTATTTTGTAGGAAATTTTCATGAAGTATCTAATATCTGCTGGAAGACCAACAGTGCAGATCACAAAAAATGCAGGTATGTGCATTGGTGTGATAAATTCATGACATGGATGACAGTGTTATTGATGAAGGGACATGTTCTGCTGGACCTGATCCTTAAAAGGAAGGGCGAATTAGCTGAAGATTTTAGCTGTTGGCTGCAGTGGCTGTGAGATGGTGGAGCTCAGGATATTGAGAGAAGGGATGAAGGCAAACAGCAGGATTCCAACCTTGGAATTGTAAAGAGTGAACTTTGACCCGTTAGGGCTGTCCTTGCAAGAATACCATGGGAAACCACTCTGGAGAGAGGGGAGTTCCAGGGGAGATGATTGGTTTCAAACATTATCTACTCCAGCCTCAAGAATGATCCATTCCAATGAGCAGGAAATCTATCCATTGTGACAGGACACATATATGGGTGAACAAATTGCTCCAGATTCAACTCATGCATGAAAAAAAACCACATGTAAGAGGTGGAAGCCCACTTAGATGACCCAGAAGGAATGTAAAATCGCAGAATCACAGTGATCACAGCCTTTTTGCTGATCCTGAAATCATGAGCCAGACACAGTTAGATGATAAAAAGAGGCTACCTTTATACAGATCCTTAGGTGCACAACTTGCTAGGCAGAAAGTGCCTGAAGGTGCACACATAACATAAAGCGCATACAATTTTTGTAAGTTTAGTAAATTGGTATAACTGACAAGAATCCCCAATTTGAGACATAAGTAAGGAGGTAATTCCTCCCTGGTCCAACCCTTTCTGCATCCCCCCTTCCTCTTAGATAGTAACTAAATTTTGTTAATGAAATTGTGTCTCGGAGAGCTAGTTTCAACCTTGGCTTCCCAGAGAATCTAACCTTGGAAACCCCACTGGAGCCACTGGGGAATTTATTTTCTCTTTCTGTCTAAGAGAGTAGGTAAAATGCTAGCTACAAATACTATAATAGGATACCGAGCTACAAATGTAAAGAATATAGAGAATATATAAAAGCAAAAAAGGCAAAATCAATTCAACACCAACAGAACAGCTGAAATCAACTGGCATTTTAGGGCATCCTTCAGTCTAGCTCTCCTGCTTAACACAGGATCATCTGTAGAAAATGACACAGGTCCATGTCCAGCTGAGTTTTGAATACATCCAAGGATGGACACTCCAGAATCTCTCTGTGCAGCCTGTTTCTGTGTTGTCACCCTAATTCAACACCCACAGTCAGATACCTATGTTTATATGGTCAAATATTTAAATATTTTTAAATGTTGTATTTAATTAAAAAAACCCAAAAAACAAAATAAAACCAAAAAAAGTCAAGAAAAGAAAATGTGTGGTTTTTTTTCCAAACAGCCAAGAGATGGATCTAATCTATATAATACAGATACCTTTTTTCACACCTACTATACTAGGAGTAAAAAAGCAGTGCCTAACCTCTGTGTATAGAAAATGGTGAACAGTGGGTATCTTTGAAGGCCTCTAGAGAGAGTTCCTCTCTGCCTTGTTTTTAGGTTTTAAATTAGGCAGACTGAAGCCATCTCTGTGTGTGCCAATTATTAGAAATGGACCAGTGTAGAAGAACACAGAGAGGAAATGAATCTGGGAAGCCACATCTTATCTTCCTTCCAACAGAGATTTCTCTGAAAGGATGCCAATATTATGTAAGGTCAATACCAAGTTTCATTGAATAAATCAGTTTGTTCATTCTATCCCCCACAAATATCTATAAACCAAAAAACCCCTATCATTTTTTACCACACACAGCCCCATTCATCTACATAGATGCATGGCTAAGCTACTGCTCTGCTTTAAAAAGCTTGATAAGATGACCTAATCTTTTGCTTGAAAGGTGAGTAGTTGTGTAAGCCACTTCTGCCATTATTATTCTGTGAAAAGCTGAACTCCATTGATTCCAGTTTGTTGTTACCTCACAAAAGTCATCAGCATGCACTCGTGGAACTGCTGCAGAACTAATTGCTCTCCAGTCTACACTATGAGTATGAATGCCCAGGCATAACATCTCATGCCTTGAAGGCACAGTAAGAAAGGTAAGAAAGCCCCCTGCCCTTTCACAGGGCTGCTAGTATCCATGCCCTGTGCTTTGGTGATGCTTATCCAGAATATCTGACTAAGAAACATTAACCCTCTGGAGACCAGGTGTACAAACAGCTATGAATATAGTAACTGGACAACCTTCTTAAATAAAAATATAATTTAATCTTATTGGTAGCAAGAAAACTGAATGTAAATAAACCATTATAATTTGAGCTGATCCCAACAGTGAGCAAATTAAAGTAGTTGTTTACATCCTATATTTTTACTGCATTTGCCTGCCTATGAGACAGTAGCTTTCAAGTAAACTTGGCAACTGTTAGTCTTTCTTCCCAGCGCAGGAATAAGAACCCAAGGGGAACTGGAAGCTTCAGGGATGACTGCAAAAGGGGAAAGTTTTTGCTACAAAGGTAGGTGGTAAGCAGGAGCCCATCAGAACCTAGCTTTCATCTGAGCTTTGTTATAAAGAAACTTGTCAACGCTCACTTTAGGAATGACTTTTATTACTAGCTTTTTTTTTTTTTTACATTTAATTAAATCTCCCTTATTCAGTGAATCAGTAAGAATGGTTTACACTGTTATTGTGTGCTATCGTAGACAGGTAGAAAAATTATAAAAGAAAGGCCTCATAAAATCAAGCCTGATCTATTAAATTAATAGCTGGCCTGTCATCCTTCAAGTTCCCATGCAAATCTATCTTAGTATAAGAACTTGTTGGCATAACAACCTACTCTTGAGTTAAAAAGCAAATGGACTTGCAATAACAAAGGATTTGTCCCATGAAAATCAGTTAAAAAATGTAAACAATCCAAGAATAGATTTGATAGACAAGTCAAATACCTTTTACTAACCAATAGATTAATTAATGAGAAAATTATTAACCAATTAAAGTTGCACACGAAGTCTGTAAGAACTGTATAAAATGAGCTGTAAAAATAAAGAACTGGCTTTTCCCTGCATGAAGATAATAGAGTCCTGGCTAACTTATTACAACTGCATGCATCCTCAGTCTGTAAAGAAAATTATATCCTTGGTATGAGGTACAAGTAAGGATAACATAATTTGCCTTATATATTCACCACAGTACAATAAATCCATCATACTAGGTAGCATCCATGGAATAGCAGTCCACAGCCTAGAGGGAAGTGCCTTTTTCAGTAATTATTTATTAGAGAATCACTTTTTTTGAAATTCAAAATGGGATTTAAAATGGCAAAAAGCCTGTAATTTTGATTGTTTTTACCCACCTGGAGATATGGTTTAGGCATGCAAATTGGCAGTGTTGGATAAATGGTTGGACTCGATCTTAAAGGTCTTTTCTAACCTAAATGAGTCTGTAATTGTATTGTTCTATAATTCTCACCTCTGTTTCCTTCCATCAGTCTCTGCTGCCTCTCAACAGAGCCTTTTCACCCCTTGGGAACTGCATCTATCTTACTGTTAAATGCTGATGTGCTGTTTCCCTAAAAGGGTAAAATGAGATTAGAAACTTGGCTCTGTGCGATGATAGGAACTTGTCTGAAAAGAACACTCTCATCCCGTTTTAATCACCCTGAAATGTTTATCAAAATTTTTCTTCTTGTGGTTTATCTTCCTCTTTCTTATTTTTTGAGCTTTCTGCTGTTATACTTTCCTAATACATTCATACAGTGAATATCCAAGTAATTTTGTCACCTATGATACAAAAATGGTTTCACAGAGCAGAGCCACATTAATCTCAGTTTGTGAATTTGAGCATGCATCTCAGACTGAAAAAAATACTGTTGTAAGGAGACATATGGTGTAGGGATAAGCTACTCATATTCACTGCCTTTGCTATCTATGGAAAGAGTGTCTATTTAATCCTTCCTCTTTTAGAAACTTATTTAAAAGAAAAAGAATGGGATAAGTTGCTTTCAGGAAGTTCCTAACTCTATGATTACATAGTGATCTTATAATGACCCTTAAGTTAGATACCTGACTTTTTAAGTGTCTAATGCATAATAATGAATTACATCCCAGTGAAACCAATAAATCTTCTTTGGATGAACCATATACTTGAACTTTGATGAATGTTTAGATTTTACTCATGCTGCTTTTCTTTCCCTTGGCTTGGTATGAAATGACTGCATATTTCTATTTTCCCTTTGCACATAAAGCACGCACCACAAATAATGTTACTTCTTCACTAAGGCACCATTTAAAATTTTAAATGCTAAATGTAGTGCAAAAAACTAATATTAGATATGGTCCTGTTTTATTATGACAAGTTATTCTTATCATTTGAACTTTCTGTCTTCTGCATTTAGAAAATGGATTCATTTTTCCTTTAAAGGTTATCGTACCTTAAATTCAAGCAGTTTAGGGTGATCTTTTCTAATCAATATGCTAGCTGCATTAAAAATGGCCTTTGACTAAAGGTATTAAACCCTTCTGGTTGAAAAATTTCTACTTTGTCAGATATGCTATTATTCCCCATTCTTGCCGCCACACTCAATTCTATTCATTATATATTAAGAGCCAGTAACCACACAGATTGTTAGAACCTATGAGATGAAGATTATGTTCCTCTTCTTTCGCCCACAGGAGGAAATTGCTACAGCTTTGGTCTCCAGTAGCAGGGCACCTTGAAAGAAAATGATTCAGTCACAAACCAAACAATTAGTTTTTTTTTTTAATTTGAAAATTCAACATTTACGCAGTGAACTCAAGTGGTGTGTTGGCTAATTTATTGCTATACTTTTTTCTTTTTTCTTCTTTCTGTAGATACACACCCACAAACCCATGGATTCATATATTCTCAAAGAAAACAGTGAGAGCTTGCTGTATGCAAGTATGCTGATTAGGGTTAAAACCACAAAATTGATTTTTTTTTCTCTTGTCAGTCCATACACAACACCATTCATTCTAATAATAGGAACAATATTAAGTAGAAGTTCATTGCATTGACTCTTTCAAAAATCTGACTGAGATTAGTGATAAAACTTCCTGTTATCTAGTGGCCCCCGGGTACGACCTCTACTTTAACAACATCAGAAAAAAAATCTTTAAAACAATATTTTTTCTCTCTGTTTTTTAAAAAAAACCCCTCAAAATTCTCATTTCATTCAGATATGCAGAAATCGTCACGTCTCCCAAAGCCAACTTTTCATGTCCAGCACTTAAAGCCATATGCACATATATGCACAGTAAATAACATATGACTAATTTACTTTTTTGTTGTTTTTTATATTTTTCTCAACTACACATTTAAGTTTGACAAGTATTATATGTGATCACATTTACAGATTCTTATGAATAGGTATAAAACCTTTGCTTGACAGGTTACTTATGTCAGCTTGTTGTCTCACTTTGTTTTAGTGACAGAGAAGAAATAATTAAAATTTCACAGTAAATTTTGCTTACTGATTAACTGATGGAAAACAATATTGATATGCTGGACTGAAGTGTGAGTTCAAGTGAAGAGGTACACTACAACAGATAATTTATTCTCAGTAGTGGAAGTGCTTTTGCTCTGGACTGCCCGTAAGCAATGTGAGTGCACTTGGCACTCAGCATGTGTTCATAAGGTACTTGTAAAGACAGATCTGGGGGTGAAAGGAGAGGAAGGAAAAAAAAAAGAATTTTTTCAGAGGAATTTTTGGGTTATTTAGAGAAGTTTTATTGTGGATTTGTAGTTGGACTCATCAGTCAGACTACATAACAAGTAAAATTGTGTTCCCTAAATGCAGTCTTCCTAAACCAGAATCTTATGAAAGGGATAAGAATAGCAAAGCTGAAGTAATCCGACTGACATATTTTTATGTGTTCATGTATATTAACATTATGTTTTTTCTTTAGAAAGGTATTATTAAGCATGCAAAGTATATTAGACGCTAGAGATCTTTTTCATCCTATTTATCAGTTCAGGTGAAGTATATCAGTAAAGCAGCAGGGAAAGTGCAGTGACTAAAGAAATGATTTATTGATACTTTAGGCTTGTTAAAGCAGGTTAATGTCAATGCAATTAACTTCTGGATCAAGTCAGTCCACTGCAAAGTGCAAGCTGACAGAATGGCTGTAAAACCACATCCCAAACAAAATGAGAGCATCAATGACCGTCCGGCCTCAGAGGAGGAACCTGCTAGTGACAAGGTTGACCCGCTTTCAGTAAAAAAAAGAGTTTCTTTTGTAGGAAACTGTTATAGTAATGGGGCAGGGGGCAGCATACTGTTCAAATAGTTTCAGACTTGTATAAAGAAAAAGAAAATGAGATAACAAGACAGTGTACAGAAATTAGAAATTAGACAAAGTTGAAAGTAACAGTACTGCATGATCAGCAAGTGGCCAGGTTACAGGATGTCAGCTTTATTTGCAAAATATTAGATGCTAATTACTTTGATTGGATGAAATTCTGCTGGGAAAGTGAATAAATTCTTGATAATTTACTCAATTATGTAATACCATTATAAATTAGCAAGGAAGTTTTTTAAAATGTTCAGACTGCTTCTTTAAGTGAAAATTAAAGTGTATGTAAACCATGGGAAGTTAAAATTAGCATCAAGAAAATTTAGAACTGTGCAAATGAGCTATAAAGGGAAAGCAGATAAAAAAATACCGTCTCATATTTCAGACAGTCATTTAAATAAATTTCCATGTGTAAAAGACCATATCACATATTCAGAAGCAACTTTTCTGTTTCAATGTTTCATCATGATATTGCAACAGCAATTGAATTCAGTCATATATATATTATACTTAATAAGTTACTGCTCCTCATGTAAGTGGTGGCCCACACAACTTTGATCATTTCCATTGTTTTGCTGCCCATGGATAGTGGCAGCTGCCCTGTAGGACCCCAGCCTGTGCTATTGGTGATGAGCTTTATGAAACTGTAAAGTAGAACTTCCACACTGAAATGAGAGCATGAAAACAAGAGAAAGGATCCTGAATTGATTTCTCCAATCCCTATAACAGGAGGCACAGCGGGGTCAGGAGGTACAGGCTATAGGGCTCTTTCCTTTGATAACAGTAGCACTAAAATATATTAGTTTATGCTAAAAGAGTGTTTCCACAGAGAAATACAAGACACTCTCCTTCTTGTGTCAGCTTCCAAATCATCTAAACAAGCATTGATCTTACAGCATCAATAATTGGGCATGTAGTTTCTATGATGTATGTTTTAACAAGCCCGTCAACTACTGAGAACAGTTAAGTTGGTAAGGGCCAACAAAGGCTTGTTACAGGATTGCTCCATGAGTAAGAACCTTTCAGAGTCAGAAAGGTTCTTGTATTTAATTCTATCATGCAGCACAGATAATGGACAGTTGTAGTATTGACTTGGTTATCAGTCTTACAGAAAATATTGCTAACTACCAAACTTGTGACTTAACTGGCTTTTAAGTTAGTATTTCTAAGCTCTATATTTCAATAATAAATTAAAACCTGTAACTTCCTAGATGTTTAGTGACATGAGAAGAGCTTAACTCAAGGTGAGGTATTGCACTGCTATATCTTTCCCCTTCCAGTAAAACCTATCAGGTCACATATCAAAGAAGAAAATGAAATCTTTGAACCACAGAATAACATAGGTTGCAAAGGACCTCCAGAGGTCATCTAATCCAGCCTCCTGTTCCAAAAGGATAAGGTTGCTCATGATGATTTTCAGTCAAATTCTGCATATCCCTAAGGATGGAGATTCTACAGCCTTTTAGAGTTGCTGTTTCACTATTATCATGGTAGAATACTTTTTCCTTATAGATTTTTTTTTCCCATGTTCCCATGTTGTATCTTAAATTCATGTCCTAGGGCCTCTTGGCAAATAGTCATTGATTTTGTACTGATATAATACCCTCAAGGTCCGTATAGACAAATTGCTTAATAATTTGGTTTTGTATCTTTCTGAGAACTAAATTTATGAAGTTAATTTTTTAATAAGTGAAATGAGTTCTGCATAATTTTTATTACAGGGAACTTCTTGTCCATGTATGTCTATTATTGGTCAAGTTCTGAAAAATTACACTTCTGCCATAATTTTTACATCAGTTTCCATGAACTTTCAACCCATTATTCTGTGTCATTAAAGGCTGCGAGTGCTTGATAGTTCATTGCCCCACAGGTTTCACCAAAGTAAAAAGACAAATTTTTGTGTTCAGAGAAAAGCCCATTCAAGAGTAATTTAGATCAATCTATTTTTATGTCAGGATGTTGTAATCAGCATTATTTTATAGTTTTTCAGAATCACCACAGGAATTTTGTTCAGAATTTGCAGTTTTTATCTCAAAGTTTATTTTTCCTTATGAAGAATCTGAAGCAGTGACAACTTCTTGAGTACATTATCTCTGAAGAAAACTGTTTTTTAGAATTAGGCTGTTGTTTTATGAGGATGAACAGAGCAGCACCCACTGAACATGAATGTGGATTCCCCAGCAGCCTCTCTGATGCTGTCTGGGAAAAGAGAGGAAGAGGTATTGGGAATGGAACTGCTCCAAACTGTGAGGCTCTGTAGTCATCTGTCTGGAGAAAATAGGCCTGCTTATCAGCCCAGATGATATTTCTCAAGTATTACTTTGCACAATTTAGAATAAGATTTTCATCCGGTGTTTCTCTTGCTCTGTTTTGCTTCAACTGTCTTGAAGCACATCGCGAAGTTCTGGGGGCACCCTTGAAAAATGCACCATACATGTCACCAGACTGCAGATAGAGAATTCTACACTCACATTTTGTATTCAACATGGGAAAATCCAAGTCTGTGACACTGATAATAGTCAGGAACTGAGAGGGCAAGTGGTTTTTTTAGCCCAGGTTGCTCTTACTTGTATTTTAAAGAGATCTCAAAACACAAAAGGATTATTTTTTTTAATTAATATTTTGTGACACTGTATATGCTTACCAAGGGACCCTTATTAGCCACTCCTCTATCAACACTGCTCCGGGCCTCTGTTACAACTCTGTCTGGTTCTTCTATGCGATAGCAGGCAGACAACTGGGCAATAAGGAAAAAGGTGAAGACAACTTACTCATTGTTTTGAAAGTTAATTATAAAACTAGGTTATTTTAAATGATATGTTCTATAAAATCACAGAATTATTCAAGTTGGAGAAGACATCTAAGATCATTGAGTCCAACCATTAACCCAGCACCGCCATGCTCACCACTCTACCACATGTGCCATATTCACACATCTTTTGAGCACTTCCAAGGATGTGATATCACCACTTACCTGAGCAGCCTATTCCAATCAATGCCTGACCACCCTTTCCGTGAAGAATTCTTTCCCAATATCCAATCTAAGTGTCCCCTGGCACAACTCGAGGTAATTTCCTCTGGTCCTGTTACTTGTTACCTGGGAGAAGAGACAAACATTCATCTTATGACAACCTCCTTTCAAGGAGTTGGAGAGAGTTATAAGATATCCCTTTAATGCTTTAGTGGTACTTAAAAAACAATTTCAGTAAGCTAAAATTATGACAATATCAGAAAAAATGTGTTGATCAAATGTAATTAGAAATTGTTTCACCTGAATTAGCTGGTTGTATTGTCTTCAATAAAGTAAGTTTTGAATTCTCCCTGTCAGAGATTCTGAGGAAATTTATACCAGGTCTACCTTATATGGCCACTGGATGTAACCATTATTCTTCCAAAGCTAAGGTTTCAATGCATATTTTCTGGTACTATATCAGCTGGTTATAAGAAGGTAAGTGTACGCATTTGAGTTGTCTCTAGTAATTTTCACTTGTTTTATATTTCATGTGGCATGTTAACAACACCTCCAATGGTAATATTTCTATGTGTGCTTGCTGCCTCTGTTTGTGTTAAGCTTGCTTACTTCAAGGGCATCTATCTCCATGCATCTTGCTTTGCTTTTTCCAGGAAAATGCCTGACTTTAGCCGTTGCCAGGAACTTTCTGAGCCCTATTGCTCTCATGGTTATCAAATATCTGTTCTACTCTGTATGTATCACAAATTTATAATTTACAGCAGAACAGAGGTAAATTGCCTGCCATGATAATTTTTTGTTAGCTTCATTTATATTGTATCAATTCTCACATAATTTTGTCAAATATTTTCAATTTTTAATTTTTTGTGCTTCTATTAGCAAGGAAGGTCAGCCACATAAATATGTTAGTGTGAGAGAAGTTTAGGTAAGAATCCTAGAAGTATGTTTTACATATTTTGTATTTGCCACCCCTTCATTCTTGAAAGGTATCTGTTTCCTAAAAATGCGTGGATTAATACTGTAAGGATTAGGTGCCACTTCTAGTCCATATTTCTGCTTGTATAAATGTCCTTTTATATAAATAATCTGACTGTATAGTACTTGTAAGGCAAAATAGGGCTTTCAACTAATTCTTTTTGTTGAAAGTACTGGCATATTTTGGCTTGATCTAAAAGTTCTTTTTGTCCTCTTGGTTTAGACTTTACTTATAAATCCTTGTCTTATTTGGAAGCAGATATCAACAAGAAAAGATTGTGGACCAGTAAGTTAACTCACACAATTTTGATAGTAACTGTTGGCCTGTTTGAGCAGAAGTTAATCCACCAAATTTAAGTGATTGACTAGTATAGTGTCTTCAATGTGAGAAGAAAAAAACAAACCTTCAACTCCCAAACCAACAAATAAACTTTATTGGCCGGCTGAATACTATTTTATTCCGCGTCCATAAATCCATTGCACCTGTACTGTCTTTAAATAATGAGGAAATGTTTAGTAGTATATACATGTTATCTTAAATCCTACAGAAATTTGCATTTCAGGAAGTTTAAAGTTTGTAGCAAGAAACTTGGTTGTGCAAATGAATTAAATTACAAAAGCCTAACTGAAGGAGGAAGTGTTCTCTATGTGATGAGAAAATGCAAAATATACAAGGATTTTGTTGTTTATTCCTTGTTCTGTTTCTGTATTTGAGTGTACCTAGAAATCCTCATCTCCTTTTATCCTGCTGCAATAAATTCCCCATCCATCTTTTCTGCAGTTTTCTTATGGTAAATATTCATATAATTTATATTTAATCCTTATGAGAAATAGATTTTAAATGAAATTGATAATTCATACTGACTTTCTACTGATTGTTTTCTTCACTTCCTTTCTTCCTGTTAGAGAAAAATTGCAAGAAATATTCTTCAAATAATTATAAAATAAAACCAGGTCAGTCTAGGTGAAAGAAGAATATATAACAAATCTTATGCTGCAAAGAAACATCCTCAGGGACCCAAGTGCTTGACCACTGCATAACTGCAAAAAGATCAGGATCTTCACATGTCAAACCAGAAAACTGATACTGCTCATGGAAAAAATGTGCAACTTCTCAATGCATACTTTTAGAAAAAAATAATACTAAACTGTAAATTATGCTATCCAGTCTTTTGACAATTAACTTTGCTGCTTTGTTATTAGTTCATGTACTATTCTTCCACACAAGTTATTGCATGTTAAAATATGCAGAGTTGAAGGCACCTACCATGTTCACATTGAAAGACTACCTACAGTGCATGTAACCCGCAATGGTTACTAATCTAAGATCTCTCTTAATGATTGTGCTGCATAAGAGAAGACTAACAAATTCAATAAACAAAAGAGTAAATATGTGAGTTTTAAAAGCATTATGTTTGCTGTACCTTATTATTAGGTGATTTCCATTATCAAGTATATCACTTGGCATATTGATTTGAATGCACCTTGTGAACTGACATTCCTGTTCTAGATGTCCTCCTCTGATTACTAAATGGAGAGCTATTAAACCAATAATTTTTAATCTGAGGTATTAAAAGAAAAGCACCTCAATATGCAATTATGAATGGATGTAAGTGTTTGCATGATTAAACCTACAATTGTAAGTTGTCTTGTGGCTGAACCTATATTATTTTGTACAATTGCATTACACCAAAATAACAGGGACCAGTCCCTGATTTTAATACCTAGTTTTAGTGCATAATAATACATGAATAATTCTATAATGTTTTTGCTAAACTGCCATCAGTTAATAATTTTTCAGGGTATGAGTCCATTGGTTATTTAATTTAGAAAATGTCTGTGTCTGCTCTTTAATCTACAGCTTGCTGGTGTATCACCATTAAAACTGTGGGAATGACACCATGGCTCTTTGAGGAATGGCCTGTAACCTTCTGTTATATAACCTGGAATCACATTCACTTTTTCATGCTTGCATGGCATTGGTGGCTCATAGATATTCTGTGACTGATTAATAGATCCAGCTGCTTTTCCTTTATTGTTTCCAACTGAGATGCTCCTGGATTATAGAAGAAATTCTCATTATTGGTCCCTGCATGAATGACTTTTACTTTCTGCAGTTGAATTTCATCCATATCTGTATTCCCTTCCTTAATGTCAGGGAGTCCTTCCATTACAAGGATCTGATCTTTCCCATGCTCACAGGGTTGCCAATTTTGTGTCAGCAAGTGAAATACCTTTACATTTTTCTTTCCAGGGTAATAATGAAGATATTAAATGAGTATTGACTAGTGCTTCACTGTCTGCTTGAAACTTGATATTCTCTTACATATTTTTGAAATTTCCTTTTGAGTCTGTCTTTACATATTTTAGTGTTCACATTCTAGTTCTCTTCTTTCCCATTACCATTAATAATGTCTAATATAATACTGAGTGGTGCCAATATCTTATCTTACCGAAGTATGTCTTTATGTTGTATACCATACACGATGGTATATATTTTTATATTACAAAGTACATTCTTGCACTTAGTGCAAGAAATTATTTTAAATATCTGATGAATTTGTCCTAACCTACCTCTGAGAAGTAGTCCTAGATGAGAATGGCCATGACTAGATTCCTTCCCCAGTAGCTGGAACAATTCTGTTGGACACCACCTGGGGCAGTTGTGTGCCTCAGTAGCTATCCTGGTTTGGATTAGTTCCCTTGGTCTGTTCCATTTGAAATCTAGGGTGTGTCCCAGCATGGAAAGTGATCAATATTTCCCCCTGTTTATTTGAAAATACCTTTCATCCCTGACCTCATAGTGTTCATGCTTTTTCCTGGCAGACTTTATACTGAATTTCTTCTGTATCTGTTGCAGTGGCAGATTTGTTAGTCTGTACCAAGGACTCTCCAGTCACAAAAACACTGCTTCTCATCTTAAAGCTCTATTCTGAGTTATTTCTTCTTTCTGTTAACTATCCTGCCGTCTCTTCTGTGTAATGTCCTTGTTTATACTTGGGCAATTTCTCAAAGCTATCTCCATTACCTCTTCTCTTATGGGGCTAGAAGCTTCTTTCTTCTGTCATCCTATCTTCTCCTTCAGTGTGTTTCTCCTCATTGCTGCCCACTGCATCATAGCTGTTCCTAAACTGGCTCTTAATCCTCCTGCCATTTTCTTACAGTCATTCCTTTTCTTGGTTTATTGATCTGCCATTCAGCTTCTGCTGTTCGGTAAATGCAGGCTGTCAGTTTTTTATGCTGCCTTCTCTCTTCTGACATTCTCATCTGGACTTCTGTTTTCCATGTCCAGTCTTCATTTCTTCTTCTCCATGAGCCCCATGGGGAAAACTCACAAACCCAGGTTCTATCTGTCACTTCCTCGGACAGAATGTAACTGTTTCCATTCCTTTCTTTGCCTTTAAAGCTAATCATAGGTGGGTTAAAGTTGCTTTACACAGACTCAGTGTTTTCTGTCATTTGTTGGACTCAATAGTCAGCAATCTCCATGTTACAGTCAGACTTTTATATCTGGGAGTTTACAGTCTTCATGGAACTTCAAAATATAGGAACAAAAATTGAATTGAACAAGAAAAAAAAATCCAAGTAATTCCACTGCTTTTTAGCTGAAGATCATGGTAGCATAAACATAGCCAACAAAGCATTTTTTTTAGAAAATATTTGCTGTTCCACTTCTGCTCTGAATCAAAACCATCCATATATATGCATGTTTTTCTCCTATTTATCAGCAGAGGTGTCCTAGCAAATGCTTGCTGTTCAATGTTTCTCCATATCTGTCAGATGCAATTCTCTACAGAACACCTGGAGAAGAATGTTGTAAAAGTAAATCATTGGAGACAAGGTGAAGTGTGTACTCTGTTTTTATAATGCATTTCACTGCCCTGTTCTTTCTCAAAGCATGAAGCTGTAATCTAACAGATCTAACTGATGAAAAGGCAAAATCCTCTGCTTCTTTTAACAGAATTTCAAATCCTTTTTCTGTGAAAACTCCTCTTGGAGACTGAATCTGACAACTATATTTCTTTAGTAAAGAATTTAAAAGTAGGAGTCAGAGGTTGAAGAATGTGGTTTCTCCATTCTGGGGCTCATAATGAATTATTTAATAAAGAAGGTCTTAATTCTATTGCACTCTTCAAAAGTACACATGTACTTATACTAATTTGATGCTGAAATTAGAATTGTACCAAAATCTAGACAGTTGAGAATTCTGAAGAAACCTCAATCTTTAATATTATATGAACTTTAAACTTCCTTTACAAACCACTGAGAAGAATCCTGTTCCCTGAAAATTTCTTCCAACTCTGCCGGTTTGGGAAAGAAGAAACCTATTTTCTTAGCATGGAACAGAAAATTTATCACTGTTTCACCTGAGGTCTGTTGACATCTATGTTTCCTATCAAAATGAATATAGGAGAAAAATTATAGAGAGATAAAGCAGAATGACTTTCACAAGCATTAATTGCAGTCTACAAAACTACTATACTTTTAGATCCTGTAGTTTAAACTGGTTCAGCTTTTATGACTCTTGAAATATTTCTGTTCCACGGAGCATATGGATGACATATAGGACCTGATCTTTACAGTAATCCAAACAAAGTAAAATTTGAAAAGAAATTGTACTTCAAAGTACACACTACGCATATTATTCACGTTGAAGACCTGGTTTTCACCTACAATTGCAAGGATGGTAATTAGACAAACTAGACTACAATTCTTTGCTATCATACCCTGAAAAGTACAAGGCTTTTCTTTCTCATTTTATCACTAGGAATCTGTTTCAAATGGATTAGTGACTTTTTTTTTTCTACTAAATGCGTTAAATTCTTCAGAAGTTCTTTTGTGTAGTAGCAGAATAATGCCTTCTGGAAAAAATTTGAGTGCAACTACATTGTTGGATGAAGATTATGAAGATAAGTTGCAAACTCTTTGATTATTTCCTAAGTTTTCTGCGGCATAATATGCAACCCAGGAGGGGGATTTTTACATTTTTATTACAAAAGCCTACGTTTCAAATAGCTTTGTAAGTTCAATTCTGTTTCCATGCACTTTGAAGATTCACTACAATCAAGACACTTTGGGATGAATTTTAAGAGTTATGCATGAAAAATAATCACATACAGTTTGATCATAAATAAAGGGGGGTTTGTGTCTATTTCCTACAGATTGCTTTGAAAGTTTACCCTTTTAGAAGTTTATAAGCTGCAGCAAAGAAAGGCCTTAAGGGTCAGACAGGAGTTCTAAAACTTTTTAAATGGTTTCTATAACGCACTCATTTTAAATTTCTGTAAGCATGACCCAAGGTCTGTCAAAGTGAATGCAGTTGTTTTGCTTCATTCCTGCAAATTTTAGATCAAAAAATCCCTTAATTTTCTAAAAGAAAGAGAGCATGTTTGACTGATTTTGAACTCAAAAGATTATTTCTTTTGAGAAATAATTAAGATAATTGCAATGAAATGTCTTGTCATCACATGAATTGGACATTTAAATAATTTATTAATAGAAAGACTGTAATTGGAATATAAAGTGAGCCTATTAGGGATCAAGACTTCCTTTCATTGTCCCTACGAGGTAAACATAAAATTTCACATTCTACTGCTTGATATTGACATTTGTGAAAATTAAAACAAATAAAAAACCCAAAACAACAACAACAACAACAAAAACAAACCCAAAAAAATCAAAACAAACAAACAAACAAAAATTTTAAAATATCAGGAGCTGTTGAGCCCAGTCCTGACACTGCTGTATTATTTTAAGATGGCTACCAAGGCTTGATTGACTCTTTATATTTCTTAAGGATGTTGTCATAAATGGCATAAGACAGAGAGCACTGTAGGTAACTGAACTTTTACTGAAATTTTGCAAGATTGCATAATATTTATGGCAAATGCACCATATTGTATTAAGATTAATGATGACTGCTTCAGGAACACTCAGACTTCCAAGGAAGAGAAACATAATGAAATATAATGACAGTTTGTCTTCTCCCAAGATATTCTGGTTCTATTCACTTTTATTTATACTACAGTATTTGTTTTATTCTAAATCTGTAAATGATATTACATTTGTAGTGTTTAAGTCACAATGGAAAAGTGGAGCTAACATGTAATAATACAGAAATAGCAGCACTTTCATTAACTTTGGAGCAAAAAATGTTGCTAAAGATGATGCAGCTGTTCAAACTATGAGGATTTAAGAGTTTAGCAGCAACTGTGGACTACTGTTCAGCTAACTACAAGTATTGATGCCTACAAATTACTTCAGAGCTTAAAGGAATTAAACTAGTTGAAAAGCAAGTAGAATAATTCATTGTGTAGAATTTATTCCACAAATTTAGTTAGAGCAGTCTAGATTACTGATTGCAGACACCTTCCCCTGAGAATTGATCTCTTCCTACTGTGAATTGCTCATGAGCCGCTTTTCAGTTGGTTAATTATACATGTTGTGCGAATGGGGAAAGAACAGCCTCCACACCACTTAAATTTAGGCAACTAACTTAAGTGCCTGAGACAGCATGCTAATCTACTAGGTTTCTTATATACTCAGTGGAAAAAAGATAGACTCTTCCTCAGGGAAAATTTAGATAAAATTTTTAAGCCCCTGCTCTGACTTGCAGTACTTTCATTTTTCTTTACAAGTTCTAACAATATTCTCAGTTGTTTCTATCACCTGAAATGTATGATTTCCCTTAACCCTCTGAATCTATAATTTGCTCCTAAAGAAATTAAAAACATACATTTGGTTTAAACACATGAAGGCAAAAATTTTGCTTGAGCATAGCAAAAATAGTACACAGGGATGTTCAACAAAAGTGGCTCTTCCCTGGAAGCATTTAAATAGTAAGAGTAGAAGGGTCCAGCTGGGGCAGAAGACATCCTCCCAAAGCCCTGCACTTAGTGTAGAATCATGGAATGGTTTGGGATGAAAGGAACCTTGAAGATCAGCTAGTTCCAAACCCCAACCATGGGCAGGGACACCTTCCACTAGATAAGGCTTTTCAGGGCCCCATCCACCCTGGCCTTGAACACTTCCAGGGATAGGGTACCCATAACCTCTCTGTGCAACCTGTACAGTGTCTCATGCCCCCATAGTAAAGATATTCTTGGTAATATCCAATCTAATCCTCTTGTCTTTCAGTTTAAAGTCTTTCACCCTTGTCCTATACCAATAGGCCTAACAGTTTGGGTCCATCCTTTTTCTGTAGACCTCTTTAAGTACTGATGAAGAGATCAAACAGTACCTGTCCCAGTACAAACCTCTAAAAGGCACCCCTCACCACTGAAATCTCTCTGGACAATGAGCTGTTGACCACTACTCTCTGGATAGGACCATCCAAATGATTCCTCATCCACTGAACAGCCCATGCATAAAAATCCAAAGATCTATGATTTAGAGAGAAGGATGTAGTTGAGAATTGTGTCAAAGGCCTTAGAGAATTCCAGAGAGATGACACTGAGAGCTCTTCCCTTGTCCACTGATGTAGTTACTCCATCATGAAAGGTCTCTGTGCTGGTCAGGCAGGACTTGCCCTTGGTGAAGGCATACTGGCTGTCTCAAATCTCCTCCCAGTCCTCAGTGTGTTTTAGCTTCTAGGTGAATCTGTTACATGATCTTCCCATGCACAGAGATGAGGCTGACAGGTCAGTAGTTTGTCACTTAGAGTGGGAGGCTTTGCCCTCCCTTCCCCTATCTTACTGTCCATCTACTCAAGAGTTGCGGGAAGAGAGGTTATCAGTGAAGACTGAGCCAAAAAAATGGGGGAATATCTCAGCCTTCTCCTCTTTTATTGTTACCAGCTGGTGCATCTTTCTCATCAGGTGGGGTATGCTTTCTTTGACTTTCATGTGTTGGCTAACATGGGGGTCTGTAGAAACCCTAACTGTTATTTGCATCCCTTGCCAAGTTTTGCTCCAGCTTCACTGTGGCCTTTTTAATCCCAATCCTACACAACTGAAGAGTGTCCATTAACTCTTCCCAGGATACCTATCCCTGATTCCATTGCCTGTGTAGCTGCTAAATGTTAGAATGACGACAATGGAATTTCAAACAAAGCTAAAGGTATGGATAATTAATCAAATTTTATAACAACATTTTGTTAGATATTTCATCCCCCCAAAAAATCCACTAGATTGCTGGACATACCACATATAAATGTGTCATCTCCCCAGAAACCACATGCTAGAATGACCTGGCTATACAGGCAGTAGTCTAGATATGGGTAGCTGTGCTTCAATTACTCTTTATTTGGCTACACACAACCGAGTCTTTGGGCAGATTTTCTTTCTTAGTTTGAGGAACTGAAAAACTGGGTTAAAAAATAGGGTCATTTGGAGCTGCCTCTAGCTTCGTCTGATGCTGTCCCAGAAGTTCACCAAAGATACGGTTTATTGCTTTTTCTCTCTACCTACGTCAGCTGATCTCTTTGACTTAATGTTTGCAATATCAGTGCTTGCAGTTGTGATTTCAAAACTGGTTTTCAACTAAAGGTTGCTAGTATTGACTTACAAGGTATACAAGTAACAAACATCCAGATAAATCTTCTTTTTTTAAGCAAAATCTTACGAATCCCTATTTCAGATTTTTGTTCAGATCTATAACGGAGTGTAAAATGTATTTTCTAAAAGAGTTTGTAACCATTTCAGGAACTCAACTAGTAGAATGAGTTTAAGGCAGGATTTAATTATGTCCTCTTAGATCAGCAGAATGCAAAGAATCTCAGTTTATAATAATTAAATAATTATTTGAGGTAGTCCAGGGCACACTGGTTGGAAAATCTACGCAGAGGATTACATGCAGGAAAAACAGAAACAACAAAAGAGTGAAAAAAGGCAAGAAGAATGAGGGAGCTATGGATCACTAAGGGCAATGAAAGTGTACAAGAGACTTTGGGCTAAAATTCAAAACAATCTTGAAAAAATGAAGTTACAGTCAGAAGAGAATGAGATTTAGTAGGGAAAAGAGATCTTTCAAATAGGTATAATCTGATGCATAATTAAGGAGTGAGGAACCAATTCTTCAGAAAAAGATTTTGAGCTGTTAGCAAGCTGCATATAGGTTAGCAATGCAATGCTGAATGAAAGAAAACGTATTTGTACAACATGCCAACACTTATCCTAGCCTGTAAGACATATGCATATCCTGAAGATAACAATGGTTTTCATTTCTATCCAGTCTGAAATAGTCATCGCAGTTTGTGTCACCTTCTTTCTGTCTTCTCTGTAGGCTGTAATGGAAGTCCAAGAAGAGACCATTAACTTTGTTGTCCTACTTCCCTCCATTTCCTTTTCTGTCTTTTCTTCCTGTCTTCCATTTACCAGTTCCTTTATTACTTAGATGGGTTTCCATGCTCCCAGACAATGAAAAAGTCCTGAAATTTTGGCTAGTAGTCCTGGAAATCTCTTATCTTTCTCACTCATGAACCTCCAGCCTCTTGAATTGTAGAAGCAAAGTCCTCAAGGGACAGGTTTTTGGATCTCACAAATTACTCTAGATTCCTTTCAAGAAAATAAGCCTCCAACCCTTGATTAGTAGATATATGAGTTCTCACGAGCCATGGATTTTGATTTTGCCATATTAGGAATGGGAAGAAAAACACCTTTGCATTTTTAGAGACTAGTCTTAAGCCTAAGTACTATGTTCCATTTCTGATGTGGATTTAGTTCTGAACAACTCATCTGAAACAGATTTTTCTGTCTGTGCCCTAAGGGATTTATTGGCAAAACTAGCCATCTATTAATGTTATCTTAGGACTCCGCACAGGGAGAATAGGCACGATAAATCTTAGTTGTGTAAAAGCCCAGAAGCTATAAGGTTTTACTGGACAGCAAATAGAAAATCCCCAAAATTTCAAACCTGTTTATTTTATTTGAAATGAAAAAACATTCTGAGTGAAGCTTGACTGGAAACATCTTTGGAGATGGTCATTTTGCCCACATCACACTAATCAATTACACATCACACTTTGCCCTTGTACATTTTCTTAAAGACAAAAAATTATTTTTCATGGGCCATGCAAAAAACCAGGAACTTGTATTACTAATTACTATGTCAATGGCCTTGGACTTGGGTGAGATTAGATCTAACAATAAAAGAAATTAACAAATGTATCCATAATATCACACTGCATTAAGGGTAATAGTCTGCAATTTAAATTTACATTACTCAACAGGATTCATATTTCTCAACTGTCAGATAAAATTAAAATTGTTCAAAGCCCAATTAGCTCTGATTACTTCTGTTAGTTTTTTCTGACTGGTCTCACAACAATTATTGCAGAACATTGTAGATTTACTTATGCATAGCTAAAAATTATCCTGTTAAAATTAGAAGGTGGATACCTACTCAGAACTTGTCAGTAAGAGGGTACATGGTGTTCACACCTGGAAGATTTGAAGTCCCAAAAATATTCTTTGATTTGTATTTCTTAAATTTTAATTTTGCTGTACATACTATTTTCTTTCCACTTTTATAATGCATACTTCATTCTGGCTAACCTCATTTGCAACAGTATTTTTTCAGCTGTTACTGCCATATCATCATAGTTATTCTGTTATTATAATTTATTGTACAGCATTTCTAACCAAATCATACTCTAGCAAAGAAACAAAACATTACCACTTATCACACCTGCTGGCTTTATTTTGACTTTTAACCAATAAAAATCTGATTTAAATTCTTCTGGATATAAGGCAGGTTTTTATATAATATTATACCTCTAGTACAGTTTACTTATCCAGTAAGATTTTTTAATCTTTGTTGCCAGTCTGCATTTATACAGTATCATAACATGGCTAAAAAGGCACCATTGGGCTCAATGGAAAAATAAAGTTTTTTTACATTTGGTCTCAAAACCCAAAATCTTTCATATTTGTGAAGTTTAAAAATTCAGTTACTAAACATAAACCTGGAAGATGACAAAACTATTCTTTATACCTACTCTTATAGGTGTGTGAATAGGTATGGAATTCATACCTTTTCTTAGAGGTGTGTTAACCTCTAAGTTATTTGTAATTTACATAAATCAGAAAACACCTAGAGGAAAAATTTTGTGATTGAACTATGGCAGTAAAAATAAATTTAAAAAATCTTCACAGGATTGAAGTTTCCCATCTCATTTAAAATACTTACAATGAAAGTACTGGAAACCACAAACATTTAAATTTATTTACCAGAAAACCAAACAACTTGGTACTCACGCGGGACATATCTCTGGCATGCAGCTGTGCTGCTCCACATTAATCTTTCATCTTCCTTGATCCTTATTCAGAGGCAAGGAAGGCACCTGGAGGTATCTAAGGTAATTTGCAATCACTGTTCAAGGCAATACCACAGAACATTATCCTGAAAGTCTATAGGGGCAATGCCTCTTATTTGGATCCCATGAAAACGAAACGTAATCTAAAAGTCATCAATATTCATAATCCTGAAGGTACATAAAACAGCTGAATCCTCACATCTTGGGCCACTTTTAATTTAGGAAATGCTATTTCTTTCTAAATAAAATTAAAGCATCAGCAGTCTTCAGTAATTAACTGTTCTGAAACAAAATAATTTTTATTTCAAAGGCTTTGTTTATATTAGAATTATAGAATCACAGAACAGCCCAGGTTAGAAGGGACCTCAAAAGACCACCTGGTCCAACCTTTGATGGGGAAGGAAACCTAGATGACATTATTCAGCACCATCCAATTGCATCTTGAAAACCTTCAGTGATATCCTTGGAAAGAGTATTCCCGTGAATTACTCTTCTTGCTGTAAAAAATATCTTTCTTGTATCAAGAGGGAAGTTCTTCATAGTTCAATCAACACCTTGAAATGGGAAGAAACAATTAAAAAATTTCACTTTATGAAAATCTCTAATCATTTATCTGAAGAGTTACAGAACCTGAGTCTTTTGGAAGCTCTGCAAGCCTTTTCAAGAAAGAAGTTAGGGTAATTCTGCAATGCAGCATGCTGCTTTTGATCTCAGCTCCACACTATTTTCCCTTGCTAACAAAGAGACTGGTATCACTGGATGAAAAATAGTAGTCTGAAGATTTGATTCTTAGGCAGTCATCTATTTATGACAATAGGCTTTATTGCCTCTACTCTTGAAGAGCAAGAGAGAGCCAAGAAAAACTACCCGTTAAGATGTCATGAAAACCCCATGTACAAGGTCCAGACCAAGATGAGATTGCCAACCATGTTACTGGAGAAAAATCAATACATTAAATTCTACCAAAAAATTAAGCACTCATCCTAGGAAATTGAATATGAACAAATCATTCAGTGTGACAAATTTAGTAGCAGTAAGATGGCTGGTTCAGATACTTCAGATAGGAAAAGGAGAACCACAAGAAAGCTGCTCAGGATAGGGACCATTATTAATCATTCAAAAAATAAGATCATCCAGATACACAGACAACAGGATATAAAAAGGAGGAAGAAAAAAAATTTTGCCATCAATTTAACAATGAGGAAATGTATTTATATTTTATGACAAAGATGTATGCCTTCCAAAAAGGAAGACAAAGCAATTTCAGGCAGGCTGTGGGACTGGTGCAAGTTTGTGCTTCTATGAAGTAAATGTTGACTTTACATCAATGGCGACTGAACAAGATTAAGAGCTGATTTGTTCATCCTCCTTCATCAAATGAGGGCCAGGAAATTACCTGGGAAAATCCCCATCAGGAAAAGCTACACATTTACAAGAAAGCAAGGGAGATACTGCCATTATTGTAATTCACAGGCTTCACATGTATCATAATGCTGTCAGGGTGTTACTTGCCAAAAAGAGACCTTGACAATATGTTCTATGTCTACCTGATCTGCCAAAGATATTACCTGAGGAGGAAGAAGGGGGTTTTAGAATGACACCAAGTACAATAGATCAGACATTCAACTTAAGAAATTGAACAGAAAATACTGAGAATATGAAATAGAACTATACTGTAACTTCACAGGCTTCAATAGATCATTTGATCATTCATGACAATGAATACTATACACTGTGTTGAAGACACTCAACATTAGCGAAAGAACAGTGACAACCACTGAAATCCTTTATTATAGTGCAGAGAATAAAGTCCTTGAAGGCATCACACTGAGTAAGTAGTTCCATATAGCAGCTGGTGTAAGAAAGTGACGTCTCCTATTGCCACATCTCTTCAATAGTTTCCTTGTCAAAGGACTCTGGAAACTTTGAAGGAGTGCTATCAGTTAGAGGTAGTATTACAGGTAATCTATCCTTTGAAGATGATGTAGATTCAATAGGAGGAATGGGACCAGTACATGGAAAAGCAATGACAAAGCTGGGCAGCACTGCAATGATATATGGTATGGAGATCAGGACAGAAAAATAGCAGTGTAATGACAATGAAGATTACTGACTCTGAAAAAGAAATAGATATCAAAAGCAAGAAAGTTGAATGTGGGGACTTATTCAAGTACCTCGGTACTACTACTATGAAAGACAGAAAACTTGAAACAGAAATCCAAAGAATTGCCTTCATGCTAGCAGTGCTCACAGTCCGAAATACAACCTGGAAAGACAAGAACAACTTTAGTAGATCCAAGAGAAGAAAAAAAAGGAACTTCTTAGAAATATTGTGTTCTCAAGAGCATGAACAGTGTGAAACAGGTGAAACTCAAACAGCAGTAACAGAATGAAGAATTCAAGCCTTTGAATTCTGATGTCTCTGCAGAATTCAATAGATACCATGTACAGTGCACAGAACTAACAGCTCTATTACAGGGAAGCAGGATCTGCAGTAATTGGATCCCAGGAGCCTCTGCTAGCAGCAGTGTAAAGAGAGAAGCTGGAAAGGTTTGGCAATGTGACTAAAGCAAAAGTCCTAGCAAACATAAACTTGCTGAGAAAAAAAAATGAAAAGAGGAGGAGCTGGTTGTTGACAACCTGATAAAAGACATCACGAGAAGTTGGACAGGCAAATCTCCAGCTGAACTTCTTTGAGCAGTTAAAACCACCTGAAATGAAAGATTATGGTTATCACCTTACCATGACTGAGCCAGCCACAGAAGGGGAAAGGGATTATTGCAGTACAAAAAAACTGTTATAAACTCCATCAATACAGAATTTCTAGGAAGCCACATCACTGTCACAATACTTTAGAAATAATAAGATGTATTTTTTTAGTTTTTACTGACTTTCTTCTTCTTGTATTTGTTCAAGTGATATTTAATAATTTCCAGACCTTCACTTCTTTCGCTAGGTAAATGGAAAAAGAATGTTTGCTCAATACATTTCTGTTAGTGGATTAAGGACAAATCTGGAAGCTCAAGAGAGATGAAACTGTCACAACTTCATGCCCCCAGGTTCATCAGTAGTGAGACTGAGCATATAATCCCTATGCACACCAGGAACAGGCACAAACATGTCTACACTACATCTAAATATACAATGGTCTGCACAGATCAATACAGATAGAGACACAAAGCACTTACAGAAAGCACAGAAAGCAACGGCCTCATGCTGCTTCCCTCTCTGCTAACCAGGATGGAGGTCTGCTACTGGGAGTATGTATGTGTACATATGTACAATATGGTTCCCCCCACAGCTGAGCTTACACTGCCAGTCTGCCCAGTAGCCAGGACCTGGACACACAAACTCCTGATGCCACAGCCATGCTCTAGCTGCTGGTGCAAATGCCCTCACAGATGCACACATACACAAAGAACCACTTGAAATTCCCCTGATCCCCATCACCACCGTACAACCTATGCCTGTCTTTCTCTTAGAGATCCCCTGACTCCCAGACTACCACACCGACTTGGTGGCTCATCTGATTGCATCTTTGCTGGCACACACACACTCAATTTACACACTTGATCCAGTGTTTGGCACCATGGACATCCCTGAGACCCGAGGTCCCACTCCAGGTTCTGGCATTGACATGCACCCACTGGGGCCTTGGCAGCTGCTGCCACCTCCAGCCGGTGGTCTGCCTGCAATCACAGTCCCAGATGCACAGAGGCAGGTGAGACTTCCTCGCCTGGAAAAGAGCAGAAAGGAACCTACTAATTAAACAGGACAATCTGTGCAGATCAGGTGTAGGGCATGGACAAACAGGTTTACCAACCAGCAAACCATTTACATGCAACAACCCCTACTTCCCTCTTTAGTTTCCCACTATTCTTCCTCCTCAAACCACCTCGATCCTCTTTTCCCACCTTTAATTTCACCTTTAATTCCACCCATAAACTTCCTATAATAATTCTTGTGCAATCCCCAAGTGTTCTTCCCCTGCACCACATAACATGTCCCATGCCTCCAGGCAATGCCTCCTCAGTCCAAAAGTTGCTCTGATGTTTACTTCTGGTGGTGGGTTTCATATCTGGACAATGAGACTGCAGCTGTCCTGTAACAGCCCTGGAAAGGGCCTTGACAATGTATATTTCCTCTAAGACCGCAATTTGAGTTTCCTCCTCTCCTTGTTCTCCTCTCTGGGTCTGTGGAGATAGTCCTTTGATGGCTTGATGGATTCTGTGATGCTTCTGGGAGAAGCCAGGCCAAGGCATTATTTGGGCTCCTCCACTGGTCTCTGTGCTCCTTTTTGGGCACATAGATCAGATTTATTGCACAGTTATAATTGGCTACCATCATATGACATTAACTTTTCTTCTCCTGCACAAGGTAAGAAGTTGTACTTGTAACTTCTACCTTTTATTTCAGTTTAAACTTTTGCTGTACATCCATCTTCTGTGTAAGCATCCCAGTGCAGGTTGTTTCTCAACCTGCTGGAGATTGACATGGATTCACTGTGGTTTTTTTCATGCCTTTTCTTCTGTAGTTGTATATCTAGCTGTAGTCTATCGCTGCTGTATTCTTTCCCTCTGTGCTCCTTTTGTATCAGGAGAGCTAATATGAACATCTTTTGTCAGTGTAAAACTTGTGATGTTAACAGAATTCAGGAGATATTGGAGCCCATAACTCAAATCATTAGACAGAAATGCATCACTGCTGATGTTCCTGAGCTCCTCAAACTCAGCAACACCATCCTCACTGCACTTCTGTAGCTGAATTTCAGCTGGATTCAGTGTGTTGTCATGAAAACTCTTGGACAACAGGAGCCATGGCTTATGCAATCTCTGTTCCGAACTCACTGTAAAGATATTCACATTCAACTGGGTCCTGTAATAAACCAAATGCACTTGAAAAAATATTTAATTAGCACACCAACACAAAGAATATATATTTGATATTCATTCAGAGTCTCTCTACCTGTGGTGCTTCATTTCAAATTTGAATACTTTCATCTTTCTACTATGCTGCACCACCCACACAGAAGTCTTAGGGAGTCCTCCCAAACCCCCTCCTAATTTCCTTTAAATTCATTAGTCCCCTAAAAGACTAGCTGGCATGTGAACCACACAAAATATATATTTTTTTCTTGATTCTTTGGTGAAGAACTACTGATTCCTAATGACCAAAGAAAAAATGAAGGTTAACTAATTCTCACTCAGCCAAACGTTATCATGAGTAACCCAAATGTGGAATATTATTAAATAGGAAGAAAAAGAAGAAAAGAAAGAAATCAGATAATTTATTTGATTTGGGCTGTATTTCTTGCTTTGAATCTGTAAAACTAATGTGAAAATAAGATATGTTGTGGACATTCTATGTTAATTATGTGCAATAATAAAATCAGATCTGCATTATTTTTCCCCACAAAAGTGGAGTATTTCATGCACGTGGCAGTCTTGTAAACACTGAAGATGCTCACCCAAGTCAGGTTCTGACCTTGCCATCTTCATTTATGTTAATGGTCCTTCAGCTTCAACAGAAAGTCAATGGGACTATTCTTATCAGTAAATATTATTGCTGCATATAAGTATGGTACATCTTGTGGTATTTCTGCTTGTGTTGGATGAAGAGATAAAATTCTAATTACTGAGAAATCCACCTGCTAGATTTTTACTTTTCTGGTTGAAAAAAAAAGACAAAAAAAGCAAAGTGGGTCAAAAGTCGAAAAGAGTTGGTTGTTGTAAAGATAAAGTAAGAAATCAATGATGGGATACACTAGAGATGTAAGCCATAAAGGAAAGGTTAGGTGGAAGATGGGAGTCCAACAAAGCTGTGGGAGATAAGAGCAATAATAGCTAGCAGCAAAATGTGAAAATTGGTTCAGAGAAAAAGCACAACTGCTTAAAAGTACAGCCAACATGTATGGCTGAAAAAAGAAGTCTAGATACTTTTGGAAACATTTTAATTTTACGTATTCACCAACAGAAAACTCCCTAGTGGAACAAACACATTGGATCCATTTCCAAAATAACAGAATGGATGCACAATCAATCAAGTGCATAATGAGTATTGCTGTTTCCACAGCTTTATTTTCATCTGCCTGTGTGTGGTACTCTTGAAATAGTTTCTTGCTTTCTATGTGTGACTTCCCTGAACTCTATAAAAATCTCTACAGGGTTTACTCATATCGTCTTTATTTCACTTATTATTATTTTCTCTAATGCAGATACAGAAGAACCAAAATGATCATTCACAAATAAAAGTTCTAAGAAAATGATACAGGAATTGCATTATAAAGTTATCTTTTCAGATGTCCTGAATAAAGCATCCAGTATTTTGTTTTCCTTTGATGTTCTGCCAGTTGTTTATTAAACCACCATGATTAAGATAAATATTTTCAGTATCAATAAGCACCGGGAATTCTAGTTGCGGTTCAGTACAAAGGATTTTACCACTTTGTGCTGAAATGGCAATGGAAGAATTTGAAATGTTCAATGACCTGTAAGCTCCAATTCTATTTGCGTTCTTTGCTGTTGTAGCATTATTTAGATAGTGTATGAAGTAAGGCATGTAAAAGTCTAGCTGTTTAACTGTCTATGCAAGCTTTTTATTTCCTCTGTGAAATTTTTTTTTATCTTGCCCAAAGTTGCTATTTGGTCTTCTATTTAAATGTGCTTCTCATTATTTTAAGGAAATCTAAGGTTAGTAAGAATCAGTCATGACATGGACTTGCTGGTAATTTGCAATTTCTAGAAGCCCAGTGTCCCTCAGCTCCTTCTAATTTTGAACTACTTTAAAAAATAACATTCCTAAACTCTCTTTTTCTAAGTATCCAATTGGTTTAATGGATTTCTGATGTCTGGCATCAGCTGAAGAGCTGACTAAGGTTTCTGACTGTGAATAAATTTCGTTTTGCTTTTTGAGTAGAGCCAATTCTGTATCCTCTTCCCTAAAATTTGACAGACAGACAGACGCACACACAGAAGTTGTATTTCCTAAAGTAAGCTCACATAATTGCATGTGATGAAATTAGTGGGGATTAGTTGGTTACTGATCTGAAATAACATACTCACCTGCAAAACAGACCATTCAATCACCTAATTCTGTCCACTTGAATTAGAGAAGCAAAGATTAATCCACCCTGTTGACTACATTACTATATTCTACCAGGCATTAGCAATGAAAGCACTTGTAGTCAGTTGCTGACAGTTGGATTAAGTTACCAGACTACCAAAATATGGCAATTTGTAAATCTGTAACTGTATTCAAAGACAAGAGAAACAGGCTCCTTTCCATATTGATGATACATCCATGCTGAATGCAATACTGAAAGCTTAAACTTTATACTCCTTTACTAATTTAAAAATTGTTGCTCTGGCAGGAACACATAGGTGATATTTGCCCATTGTGAGTACATAACATGTAGTTGAAATGGCAAAGGATCAATTTAGTTTGCAGAATACACGTGGGCTGTGAATTTCTTCCTCTCTAATCAATATTTCATAGATACTGAAAGCTGCCAGCATAAAAATTTTCCAAATTCTAAGTGAGATGCTTCTTTGTATATGTTCAAAGAATCATTTGTAGAAAACTGACCTAAAGTATTTAAAGACGAAAAAAATATTTTATTAGCACGATCTGGTACAGAAAGAGAGAGAGAGAAGAACTTTCCATTCATATCTTTTACGGTATTCAAAGTTCCAATGATTCTCCCTGTATTTTGGAAAATGTACATCAGAAAATTGCATTCTGAGAATGTGCTGAAAGTAACTTTTCCTTCACTTCACATAAAAGCCTTCACACATCCAAAACTTCGTCCTGCTTGCTCCAGTGAGAGTGTTTTTGTTCACAACATTGCAATGACTTTTGGGTAAGTGTTAGAGACAGAGAAGCTGCAAACTTGTGCTTTATATGACTTGCACTTGCTCACAGCAGATGGAATTGCACAGAAACAGGTTCCTGAATATGTTATATTCCACTGGAGCTCAGCCTCTGGTATTCCATTCTCAGAGCTTAACTGCACCGTAAGTCCCAATGGCACTCTGTAAGTGAAAATGCACTTTCAGAGTATTTCAGTGACCTCGATTGCACTAGGCAGGTGGGCCCATTTCAGATGTGCCAAAGCAGCAGATCTCTTAAAGAGCTGAAGTGCCCATTCCAAATCTTTGATTCAAAAAATTTTAATCCATCTCTGCTCCAAAACACGGCTGCTTACTTATCTGCCCTGCTTATATATTTTTTAGCAGCAGCTGCCAACATATTAACTCAGCGAAGGCTAGACGTTGATAGCTAAACCCATAACAAAAAAAAATTATTTGCACCATTTGAAGTCAAAATAGCTACTAATGATTTCTGTTCCTTACCATCCCTCTCACACATACAGCACACCCTTCTGCCCCTCAGATATTTAACTGGTGGAATTGTTGGAGAAGATCTAAGTGAGAGTCTGCTAGGCACTTTACTCCCAGACCACCACTGCATTTATTGCATATAAACAACGCTCGTGTTGCTTATGCCTGTTCCATATTGTTTAAAACCGATCTCATAATTTCCTCATCCTTCTATTCCCTCTAATGTGCCTGGAGTTCTGATTAGTAGTTTACCACAGAGTTCTACAGCAGTGAATACTCTACTATGGCTGTTAATTAAATCTGTGTGGGTAACTATTCACTCACTAGAGACAATCATTGCAGCAAGATATTGTCAGGCCTGAGGCTTTGCTCTAATAGAATCTGTACACATCCCAGAGGTGATATGTTCTGTGTCTGGAGAGGAAGCAGTGAGCCAGATCTTCTAACATATCCAGCCAGTGATTCAGTGAATGAATGCCGAGGGGACAAGCTTCAAAAGACAATGTTCCTAAGACTGAAAGATGGGCAGAATCAGAGCAAAACAGTATGGATATTTTATCATTCTTGATATAATGTAATCTCATAACCTGAGATTTAGCCCATGTTTCTTTTAACTTTAATTTGGGACACATGACTGACATGGAGTGCTTTAAGTTGTTAAAATAAATCATTTAGAGAGATGTCATACACTGTGAATGGTATTGTTATATTAGGAGCATAGAAGAGTTGAGGACACACATGGTAAAAGTGGTTTATAGCACAATACTGAAGAATTGCATAAAGGAGCTTTAAAGAAACTACAGACAATTTTCCATCAGTTAGTTTCAGTGGTGACCCATAAAACATTCCCCTGTCAGATAATGATAGCTTTTGCCATATTCAAGGGATTTTCAAACGTGTGTCAGGAGGTTATACACATCACAGGAAAACTGAAAAATTTTAAAGGTTACCATTGTCTTCATTAGCCCCATCACATTAACAAAGGGACAGTTGCCTCCAGCAGGCAATTGCTGCCTCACGAACTCTGCACATGAATTTCTGCAGTATAGGCATCTGCAACACGATCCTATTGTTAGGAGGGAATGCCTTAACTGGGTTACGCATATTGTTTAAGAACTATACAAAGCATAGCATTTCTCCTTATTAAAGGCTAGAAAAAGTGTATATTATCTTTCAGTCTACAAAGTGAGTGATTAAAATTTATCTTTCTTCATACAGATGTAATTATCTTTTTATATGCATATGGGGCTGTATAATATCTAATGAAACAAAAATTATTATAATAGGTGAAGAAAATACCTGGTTAGTAGGCAGTGGAAATGCTTCTCTCAAACTTTGGAAGATATAGTGAGGCTAAATTATGTTTTTGCATGTACACATGGTGCTAGTACACAGAATGCTTTACATGTTCAGAGAACCAGTTTCACAAATATCAATGTAGTGATAGTTAATAGTCTATTTTCCTTGTTCAGTAGATAAAGGTGAACAGAATGAGAACTGATTTGTTACATATACCTGAATAGGTATACATATATACAGATAATAAAACATATATAAAACTAATAATAAATGTCTTATTAAAAAAATCTGATGAATAGTTGTATATATCCAAAGAAAAGGACAACTAGATTATTAGGTATTATTACAAAGTCTGGAGACAAGAAGCTTCCTGGAAGCAGCTTGCCTAGAGTTGTGATATCAAATGTCAACCATTTAAACCTTGAGTCATTCAAATGGGTCATCTAAGCCCCAGCTGTAGCCACTGCAGTAACAACCTCTGGACGATTTGTCACACCTCTTGTGGGTATTTTATGGTTGTGCTTATGTCTATGCACCTGTCTATCATTGCAGTGCTCAGCAGAGCCCCTTTGGAGACCACAGTGTTCATGATGAAAAAGCATGAGCAACTGGCATGATTTCTCTTCTGAGCTCTTGACAGCTTCATCATTTTCTTCTGTTCAGGGACTGGAAGAGCTTCGACAGGTTAAAGTTTTGATCACTGGAGGGAACCAGAGGTGATTCACGGAGGTACTTTGATGTCAGCATGTACAGCTCAAAGTGCCTCTGTGGCAAATAAAAATTGCCAAGGGGAAGTTGCAGTTGATGATGCAAATAAAACAAAGAAAAGAAGGGTAACTTTGATGATTTAATAATTTGGGTTTAGGACAAGGATCTTGTAAGATTGTTGCAGGTACTGGAAGGGAGAAAGCTTCTGCTCATTGACAAGGAGAGGAGCTCAGCATTTTACACCATGACTATTTTTAATGCATGCATATTTCAAAACCACATTGTGAAGAAGCTCTGGTAGACACAGACCCTGCAGGAGACATGGTCACATTGTTCCTCTTTCATATGATTGGTGTTGATTCTGCTTATCTGGAACATGGAAGTCAACAAGCACAATAAGAATTGTATTAAACAACACCTGAGAAAGCATGTTTGAGGATCAATTCATGATGCACATGCCTAAGAGGCTATTTCCTGATTTATGATCCTATATTACTGCATTTCTATGACATATAATATATATTAAACATTGCATGTAGACTTATTGTATCCAGAGATACAAAATGAGACAGGAGTGAATTTAGAAACATCCAGAAACAAGTAGGAAATGAACGGGAGGACCTTTTTGTTGCTAAGTGGTAATTAACTAAATAACTAAATAACTAAAACCAGCCATGGTTACTTACTTTCTACTGTTGTTCTACAAAGTGCTTCTGCCTTTAACACATTGAAAAAAATTAGTAGATGGTTCAAATGAAAATTTTACAGAAAAAATATTTTCTTTACGGTTTGCTTTTAAGACGGGTTCTCTGTAAATTTTTATTTGGTAGGATAAGCACCCAGAATCCTTTCTAGTGGAACACACTGGGAGTGTGAGAAACTCAAACCCTGAAGCCTTTGTGAATGCTACTGAAAATGGTGTAAAGAGAGATTTCTAACAAAACAAAAACAAACAAACAAACAAACAAACAAAATTAATAGCTTTTTAAAGTCAATTTAAGATAAAAAGATTAATAGCTGTGTGCTTTATTCCTCCTTTTGCCATCTCTGTCTAGCACATTAGGGAGCTTCACAGTTTTCCTTTCTGGATCAGATTAATTTCTTAACTGTGATTAGCACTCAATTGGACTATTTACAGTGAGCACAAGGGAAAAAAAAAAACATGATTTAGTAAAATTGCTAAGAAATGCTTTGTGAAGTAGCTGTGCCATGCAGAAGATGGGCAGAGCAAAAAAAGCTACAGCTTGATGACACCAATTCAAAAACAATTGACAAAAATAAAAGTAAATTATAAAATTCTGCTTTTAAGTTCATGAAGAGAAATGACAAACAGAAATCAGTAATTTCATAGGTGTTATCAGTTGCTTCCTGTATAACGATCACTACATACTTCATATGTGTATTATGATGTACAAACATGAAAAAAATGGGATTTTTTTTAGTCTGTCATTGGCAAGAAAGATTTGTTAATGATTTTTTTTCTATAGCTCTAATTTACAAAGCAAGATGGCTAACCAAGCAATGAGAGAAGGATGAAAAGGAAGAACAGTATCACTTTGCATTTTAGCTAAGATGTTGAGCCAGCAACATCTACATATCTACAGTAAAACAGCTTATTTTTGCTAGCCTGCACTCTTGTTGTTCCACCTTAGAAAATTATGACTCATATGTTTTAAAAGAAATTCAAGGATTAACAACCAAACGTATTTAATAATGAGAGAATCAGAATTTCAGTAAATTCATGAAAAGTACTCAAATATGCCAAGTTTTTTATTTCATTGACAATAACAGTTGCCATACCAGGAGTTCAGTTTCATAATTCCTTCTCAATCTGAACTCTTTATTTACCTAAAACATGAGAGATTCTTACAGATATTGAAGTCTAACCTCCTTGATTTGTCTATAAGCACTCAACTTTTGAGTGCTGAGTTTCATTCTGATTATTGTTCAGAATCTGCTTATAGTATTTCATTTTGGTTTAGACAAATTACTTGTGTCCTATTCTTGAAACCTATTCTGAATCACAAGTAACTTCCTTCGGGACCATCAACCACTTATCTACAAGACCTGAATCAAATGCTCCAGTGAAAGGTACAAAGAACTAGAAGCAAAAGGACACGAAATAATATACCCCCTAGACAGTTTTCTACATTCTTTGTTGTTCTCAGAAACCCCAAAACATTTATTTTTTCCAAAACATATTTTGTACATATATGTATGTATACATATTTATATCTAAGTTGCTCTGGATAATCTCATCCTTTTTTAAAGACACTACTAAATACTTTACAAACTTAATTTGCTTGGACATCAGCACTAGTAGCAAGGAACAGTTTTCACAGTGCCTTCAAGAAGGTTTTTCTTTCCTGTGTCATATCTGATTCACTTAGGTAACGGTTAGTAAGATCCATAGAATGAAATCTTATGCAATAATATCAATGTCTTTCCTATATAATTCCAGGCATTTTCTCTGTGACCTGTCAAGCAGTGAGATAAAAGCCCCACTACTATGCTTTCTGATGATTTTGATTTGAGAACAAGAAAGAGTAAGGGATTTCAATGCAATGACTGTAGACTCTGGCTTTTATTGCACTCATACTGAACTTCAGGCAGTATGTGGTGCCCAGTTTAGGACACTGTCTACCCACAGCTTTTGTAACAGTTACTGAAGAGCAAGGAAGAGGAACATCCCCAAAGAGTGGTCCAGACCTTGGATGGCCTGAGCTGCTCTCCAGAAAGGTCTAATTTTTCTTTCCTGATTACCAAGGCAGAAAGCCAAGGCAATAACCATTATGATCACTTGCAAGAGTGAGGAATGGTCCAAACAGGAGCAGCCCAATAACACATTCTGTAGTAATTTAATAGTCTTCTACATTCCCTGGTTCAACATGTATTAATAATCCACAAGAAATGTCAAAAGCTTAATTTTATTTCTATCGATCTATCAACTAAATGATGTTTTCAAGCTAATGACAAACTAAAAAGGGGGGAGGGATGGGACATGAACACCCTTTCTTACATTGTACAATTATCCATTGTTAGGAACTGTTTTAAGATCTGTTCAATACTCTGACTTAAATAGGCAGAGCACTGAAAAGAGGCAGGAAAAAAGGAATCCAAAGGGGTTCAAATCAGAATGAAAATCAAATCATTTTTGGTTTATGATACCTGGTATTGTGAAAAAAAAAATCTATATGAGTTCAAAAGCCAAATATGTACATCAACAACACAAAGGGAGACTTAATTATACGGGAAAAAGGAAATGCTGAAATGATGAGTACAACAAATGTTAACAGGCATGAAAACCTACTGGATTCGATGGCCAGGTTGACAGGAATGTATCATAGAATTATAGAATTACAGAATCACAGAATGGTTTGAGTTGGAAGGAACCTGAAAGGTCATGTTGTTGTAGCCCTCCTGACAGGAGCAGATACAGCTTCCACTAGGCCAGGTGCTCAACAATCCATCCAACCTGTCCTTGAACTCCTCTAGGGATGGGGCACCCACAGTTTCACTGGGTAATGTGTTTCTGTGCCTCATCACTCACAGTAAAGCTTTTTTTCCTAATACTTAATCTAAACCTACCTTCCTTCAGGTTAAGGCCATTACCTCTTGTCCCATCATTACATGCACTTGTCCAAAGTCCCTCTCCAGCTTTCTTGTAAGCTCCCTTTAGAAACTGGAAGGCTGCAGGAAGGTCTCCCTGGAGACTTCTTGTCTTCAGTCTGAACAACCTGTCTCTTTCAGCAGCAAAACTAAACAGTCAAAGAAGTTGACATTAGCCTTAAAATATTGGCAAAAATCTGCAGTATTACAGTAACATTTTCTGCGAGACACAGTGAAGAACATAAAGAAATGCCTGAATTGAGACTTTCAATGTAATCTGAACTGTCTGTCGATGTACCTTATAGTTTTTAATTGCGAGGTGACATATGCCCTGATGTAGTCTACCTAAATTAGACACTTACTGAAATACCTAAAACTCAAGAGTAGTTATTCAACATTCTGCTGATAGCCTGTCAGGAGGCAGGTAACTTTTACATCTGATTCTGACACTGCAGGAGCTGAATGGTCTCTGGGGTGGTCTGTTTCATCCCACTGACCTCAGAAAAAGTGGAAAGTAGAGGCACCTCAATTAAGTGCATACACCATGATAGGATGAATAATGGCAGGAACAGGACTGATTTGGTTCAGAGAGGCATTTGTCAGAATGAATGGTGCAGGTTTAATGAGCAGCTAATCAATATTTGGTATTCTCACTGCTGGTAAGTGAGCGAGCACATGTCATCTTTGCTGAACACATCTAATTTTGCTATCCATGTAGAATAATTAATTTCCTCATTAGTATTTCTGTGGCGCTCCTCACTGAAGTATCTGAATTGCTCATAAAAATGAATTGATGCATCTTCTTAGTACCTTGTGCAAGACAACACATGGAGGCAAAGACTGTCAGGATATACAATGCTCAGCAATGTAACATCCAAGAGTTATCTATCATGGCCACAGCAAAGCTCATATGGTCGAATTACACTCCCAGGTCAATTTGCAGTCAGTGGAAGACAGTGCTTTTGCCTGGAACTTACATGTGTCAGGACACTGAGGGGGTTAGGAGGTCCTTGCTGAGCAGCTAGATAGTACAAAGACATGGATGGGTATGTCTGAAATTGAAGGTGGTTGCCTTGGAAGTTCAGCAAGACTTCTCTGTTAAACCTCTTTTGAGTTTACTCATGTAGTCCATTCTCTCAATCAGGTATTTAGCATGTTCACCTCAAGAACTTGCCCACCCTACACATAGAGATGGGAAGCAAGGGCTTCAGTGTCTCAAATTACCATACAGGTTAGGTTTTAATAGAATATGTATGGGGATGCCCAGCAGTAGTCTAAAGAATTCTTAATGCAGGATTTGTAGATCAAGAAGGAGGGAATCAGAAGGAATATATGCCAAAAAATCAACATAACTAGTCCCAGGGACATGCCATTTTTGTATCTCAAAGGGCTCTAATTAGGTCTTTTGAATCCTGCCTTTGCAGACATGAATCCTTTGCAGAACATCTCTTTAAAGCCTTTTTGTGCCTGCAGTCATCTCAGGTATCTAAGCAAGCTTGGCAAGGTTGTCCTGCATTCCTCCTAAATTCTGCCAAGAAGGCATTTCAGACACCTTCTGCTGCCTGAGAGGTTGAAGTCACAGTCTCATTGCCTGCTATTATCTGAAGACTAAGAGCATTCAAGTGTGAAGCTATTCTGGGTCACCTGGCAAGGTGTAACTGACACTGGCACAGTGTAACTGTGGTCACTTATTCTTGTGTCCCTTCCCTTCTGCTCCAGGAATGAATAAAAACATGGGACAAACAGGGCTAAAAAATTCTCAGAGTGGACCATAACTCTTATCTGGTATGATCAGAGTTGCAGAAAGAGGATATAGATTTTGTGGCATAGAGAGCTATAAGGAAATTGTCTTCAGGGTTCAGTAAGTGAGGTTATCACCTTATTCCTTTTGAGATGGATGTACTGAGGTCAATGTCATTAGCTATATTGTGTAAAAGGAAACCTGTAAGACTAAGGGTTTGGTTAACATGAAAGGCTGCTTACATTGACCTATATAGCCATAAATTGCAAAGTACTTCATAAAGCACTTTGCCTCAGCTCTTACAGCTGGAAAATTCTCAGCTGTAGTTAGTAAACATCATCTTGAAAGAATGTTATTGAATACATTGGGACCATGTAGAAAGAATTGCAGAATAAACAGTAGCTTACTTAGGGAAGAACAGAGAGAATCATGTGAAACATTACAAGCCTTTGTACTCTGATGATTGTACCAGCTCAATCCAACTATTTAGTCTTGCATGTGAATCTGGCCAAATAGTGCACCATTTGACCATAACCAATGGGAGATGTGGTCATTACTTTCCCCTCAGAATTTCCCAGGGTGCAAAGTTGCTCCTAAAAATAAATGCTTATAAATTTTAAAGGTATACATAACACAAAATTAATCTTTCTCCGGCCACTAATATAACTGACTTTTAGAATACATACTTTTTTTTCTTTTTAATTAGTATTATGAAGAGTGTAATTGATTTTTCTTGTTATATAAGTTTGTTATATGTAGCCANAAAAAAAAAAAAAACAACCGGGCATTTTTTCCCCATATTAAAAAAGAAATGGGGTTGCTGCTCTTACTACAACTCCAAAACAAATTCACTTGTGATTCTTGTTAAAGAAAAGAATTCTAAAAACACTACTGTGAGTCACTTAAAATGTTTGAATTTAATTACTATAGGTAATAAAAATTAAACTGGCATTTCTAAATGTGGGAAAAATTATTTATTTTCCTACATTAAAATTTCAAAGCAGTTTTCAGTAGGCCTTTAGCATACCTAGGAATCATTTATCAAAATATGTATGTCTGTGTAGATTAAGCAGAGTTACTTTATGTTGATAGGATTTTAATCACAGGAGTCTAGATCAATATTCTGCATACAGTGAAAGTGTTCTGTTGTCTTTGATCTTCCTTTTCCCAACACACTTTGTAAAGGCCTGAGAGAGTTAATTTCAAAGAGCTAATGATTTCACACGTGTAAACTGTTAATACTTTCCGATAGTGTTTCATTACAGAAAGCACTGTTATGCTGAATTATTACAGGAAATTGCTTAATACTATTTGACTACTTTTGCTGTTATCCAGTTAATGTATTATTTTCATTATTCAGGAGCTCTATAATTAATGAAGTGCTATTACACAAATGACGTGTTTAATGAACAATGTCAGAATTCAGTGGATGGATTCTTAACGATTTACATGGTGTGCCTAACATTGTTTAATACCAAAACAATATAGGTGATGAAAATTTCCAGTAAACATTATTTTAAGGCCATTCTGGCTTTGAGCCTTTTTGAACAGAAATTGAGGTTGCTACTTAAAAGAGCTTCCACAGCAATACAGAGCTCTAGTTTTTACCTGAGAAGTCTCTAAACCTCTCTTGCATTTTGAGTGATTTAAAGAGTTTTGACTGCAAAGATTCAATCAATAGTTCTTTCAAGAGCTTAAGATTCTGACACTTAGGTTCATCCCCAAGCCAGAGATAAGACAATCAGCCAATTTGGAGTTAACAGCTCCTGACTGGCTTAAAAAAGGGCAGTGAATTCTTTCCTTTATTCCCAGATGCCTGGCAGGTCTGTTCACAGGCAGAGAAAGAATTGGACCACCATGCTCCTAAGGCAGAAATGCATAACTGTCACCTTTTCAAAGAGGAAATGAAGGTGATATGTGCTATCCTAAAGGGATGTCAAGTCAGGCTTGGACCGGGGTGCCACTCCTTTCTCATCTAATATGGGAAAGCACTCACACTTAGCTTGTGTGCTGCATGAAGTCAGTACAGCATGGACTTATTGTTTCCAATAGTTTACAAACCATGCTCACTGCAATTTCAAAAACACCAACCAAAACCACTGCCCTTTACTAAAGCTCCTGCAAACCCCCTCTTTACCCTATTCCTGTTCATAATCACATTTTCTATAGGACTAATTTATAAAAGTTTATTTCTTAATAACAATTTTTGTAGTAAAATTTTCAGCTCTGTTCAATAAATTTTCAATTTAATTTATGTTTTTCTGAATTTCTCCTCTGTCGTTACAGCATTCCTTTCCCTTTCTCTCCCCCTCCTTCCTTTCCTATATTATTCTTACCTATCTGGGTGCTTCTCACTTTCTTAAGTGCTTTATCATTGAATCATTATGGCTAGGAAAAAACTCCATGATAATCAAGCCCAACCTTTGACAGTACCACCATCCTGTTAACAAAACCATAGCACTAAATGCCATGTCCTGTTGTTTCTTGAATGCTTCCAGGGAAGGGGATTCCATCACCTCCCTGGTCAACCTCTTCCAATGCTTCCCCCTTTCAGTGAAGAAATTCTTCCCAGTGTCCAAGTTGAACCTCCTGGGATGCAGTTTGACGTCTTTTCCTCTTGTCCTGTCAGCAGGTACCTGAGGGAAGGCACTGACCCCCACCTGGTTACAGCCTCCTTTCAGGAAGTTGTGGAGAGCAATAAGGTCTCCCCTGAGCCTCCTTTTCTCCAGGATGAACAACCCCAGCTCCCTCAGCCTCTCCTCACTTCACACTGTACGGAATCTAATCTAATCTAATCTAATCTAATCTAATCTAATCTAATCTAATCTAATCTAATCTTTTCTGCTCTGTGAGTATTTTTCCTGCTAGTAGTATCCCTCTTTTTAATCTCCTTGGAAGGGATCAGAGAATAAATTCTATCACTCTTTAAATACAACAGATGACATTCTCAGACAGTGAAAATATTTGGATGATGCTCTGCAAAGATAGTTAGCTGACAGCTTTGTGTATGCAATGCCTAAAATACTTTTTGAAAGTATTTTCTGGCATGTTGTTAAGAAAATAGCTAGAAGGAAGATATATATAAATACAAATTTCCTGGATATGTTTTTTAAAGAAAAATGTATCCTTTCTGGGTTAAATATGATGTAGAAGAACTAACAAGAAATAAACATACTAAAGCAGTCTATGTCTTGCAGGAACATCTTAAAATTGATTTCAGTTTAAAAGAAGCGTCTCTATGTGTTTGTGTACATACAAATATAAAAATACTACAGAAACATCTTTGTTAAACAAAAAGCTTGAGGAGATACTTAATGAGATAATTTTAAAAAATCTCAAATTATGTTTTAACTACTTTGAGTGTTAGCTTGCTAAGGAATTATGTCTGAGAACTTAAAATAAAAAAAATTAATACTTCTATTTCAGTTAAAGAAATAACACAATTATTCTTTTTTCAAGATAGAAAAGGTGCAGAACCAGCAGTGCTCCAAAGTGTGCCCAAGTAGAAAGAAGCACATTAAGAAGACATTAGGAGTATGGAGTCCAGAGCAGCATGCCAAGCATGGCAGGCTCAGGGTTTGTTCCCAGGTGGGCTCAGCTCTGCCCAGACAGCAAAGGGCACATGATGAATTCTGAGAGTTCAAAAGGAAATTTTTCTAAGCTTGAAATCAAATCCAAAAGGGGTGACAGAAAAGAACAGATATATCAATAACTCTCCAAAACAGCTTCTCACAGATTCCAATAAACAAGGTTTATTTACATGAGGATACTTAAACATATGCATTTATCAAATTTCTGTGGGATACATTTTTGTTTTTCCAGACTGAATAATATTTTTTCAGTCCAAGAGTCAGAGACATCCAACAGTTAGTGGCCTGAAGATTTGTTCCTGTCTTATCTGTGTTTGGTCTAAAGTTTCATGGAAACTTATGCTACAGAATGCCTTCACTTAGAGGGCATTCTGTACCTCCAAAGGCATTCAAAAGCATCTTTACAGAAAAAATAATTTGATTACTTGCAAACAGTGCATAATGGAACCAGTATGAACAAACATGATTCTCAACACATGAAGAGCTGCCTTCCTCTGAAAAGAACAATGTTGCTTGAGAATGGAGATGGCAACACAAAGAAAAAGCAAGAAAGTTAAAGATCTGCAAACTATGCTCTGCTATGCTCTGCTATGCTCTGCTACGCTATGCTATCCTATGTAAATTTACGAATTAATTTCTTACTCTTAGAGTGCCTGAACACCATTCAGAGAAGTATTCACTCCCGTGGCTATGCATCTGCCACATACACTTATGTGATGCAGCTGGGGAAAACCCCTGGCTGGCCCCTTGCCCCGGCCAATGCCCTGACCACTGAGGACTTGGGTGGTGGTCCGGAGAGGGCTGTCTTTGTTCCCCACAGCTCTGGATGTATCGGCACTGAGGACCAGGACAAGAGAGTAGGGAGGGATCTCCTGTATGGTTCCAAAGATGTTTATCCTTAGGAGTGTCAGGGACAGGAGACCCAAGGTCTGGGCTCACAGAGGCTTCTAAGAGGGGGAGGTCTTGGGGGAGGTTACAATTTTTAACCAATAAGGGTTACCTGGGGGAGGAACATAAGGCAGGGAGTACAGTACATAGAACAGTGAAAGAACACAAGGGGAGGGAACAGTCTAAATTAACCACTAGGGCATCGAGGATTGGGGGATCGATATGGAGCAATCTGGAAGAATGAGCAGGGTTAGGAAAGGATTGACAATTCTGTAGGAGGAGAGAAAGGCAGGTTTAGGGAAAACAGACAACCAGGGCTGAACCAACAATATGGGGGAAAGGAACAATCCATTAGGAATAAAATATAACAATACAAAATGGGGGACGGGGGGTTATGGAACAGACCACTGAAACTGAACCACAATTGAAGACACAATAAAAACACACCGCAACACTTACGTTGTATTCTCTCTCCTCTTCGGGGAACAGCACAGTAGTAATAGAAAGTAAGGACTCTTACTTTTCTAGAGTTTCTTCCATCATTATTTTTTAGTATGAACATCTTGTGACATATTTTTTAGAGAGGGCAAGTTAAAGGAATACAATATGCACTGGGGGCACTAGCAGAGGAAATCTGTCATGGCATATTTTTCTGGCGGGTGTGGGTAGAGGGTAGAGAGAGCAGGGAGGGCATTTTTGGATCAGGCTCTGAGAAATTCTTGTCACCTGCATATCTGAGTTTTACTGCTGCAGTAGAGAACTGTGTTATACTGGAAGACTAGAGCTGTCACTGATGCTTTTCATTTCTGAACTGTAGATTTTTGTTTTACTATCTTGGGCACAGGACATAATTAAAAAAAACCTAAAAAAACACTGTGGGCCCAAGACCTTGAACTTGAGTACAGATTTTATTGAATGAGCACTAAACTTACTTTCATGAGGGACTAGATCTGACAATCTGGTATCTGATACATACCCCATTTGGCAAAAATTATTAAAGCAAATGCATCTACTGTAAAGGTATTGATATTTCTGTGTGAACTTCACTTAGACAGTCTTTTGCTCCTCCTGCACAGAAAGCACTAGATCAGTGGGGGAGATGTGGTGTGGAAGGTAAGGCCCTTTCGTCTAGATGCTCTGCTACATGCATATGATTGCCCTGCCATGGTGCCAGAATTAGGGTATCTGCAGAGTGATGTCATCTAACAAATGGATTAATCAGTGTCAGGGTATTTTTTTCTTGCCCATAAGCTCTGCTGAGAAGATTTACAGAAAATCTGTGTTCCACAGCCTTCTTCCAAAGGACACCACTGGAAAACCAGCTTGATGTGTTCATGATGGCCTCTGTTGCTAGGAGATACATGGCTGCATTTGGTGCCACTTAGAATTTCTTAGGCACTGAAGACATCACTTGAAGGAACATCAATAATCACTGGTGTCCTGGTTTAGGACAGACTAGGGGGAGAACCTCCAAAAGGAGCCCCCTAGAAAACAAACCTTCACCACCCCTCCCCCCAACCCTGGGTTTGGGAAGGAATTCCTCGGAGGAAAAGTGCAAAAAACCTGTTTATTGACCAATAAACAAAAGGAAAAAAAAGCACTCCCCAACACAAGGGAAAAGAAACAGTACTCAGGCAGTTGCTGTGCAGGAAGGGTGCAGCGCTTCTTGTGCAGGCCTCGGAGATTCCCAGATGTTCCCAGGTCAGGTCCGGAGCTGGTCCAATGATCTTCGGGGGGGAGGGGGAAGAGAGAAGGGGAGAGAAGAGAGAGAAAAAAAAAGAAAAAAGAAGAAGAGGGGAAAAATGGAAGCAGCGAGAAGCTTGCAGGAGAAGCTAGCAGAAAGCCAGAAGCTAGCAAAAAGCAAGAGCTAGCAAAAAGCAAGAGCTAGCCAAAAAGCAAGAGGCTAGCCCAAAAGCCAGCAAGCCAGCAAACCAGCGAAACCAGCCCCACCGTGGGGGGGGGTGGGGGGGGTGGGGCAGCTGGTAGACATAACAAACAGAAAGGACAAAGCTACACGATTGGGATAGAGGGCACCATCAACCCAGGACAACTGGCCAGTTGAGGATTGCAGAAAGCACAAATAGTTTATGCCAAGATTTTGCTTGCAATATGGGGTGAAGGCTAAATCTCAGTAGCTGAGGAAAGAAACTTCATAACTTCAGAGAGTGTTTTCTGAGACCAGTGAATAGTGCAGGAACACTTCTGGAGCGTGGTCTGAGCTGATGACACCTAGGCCTATCCCTAGGTGGTTTTGTTCAAGCACCAGATCATCTTGCTGTTAGTCCTATGTTTGCAGTGAAGGACTGATTCAAACCTTGAGCTGTTTTCAAATTAGTGGCACTTGGTTCCAAGTAATTTAATCAATTTACCTACTTCATCTCTGAGTGTTGGCGATTCAGCATATTGAAAACATGATTAATTAATGTGGGAAATCTCAGTGGTAGGGAAGCGAAGGAAAAGTTGGAGTGGAGTTCTCATCCTGTGCTTCTCTAGAGGAGGGATTCAAAGCCCTTGGCATTTTCATGTTGATGATTAGACACAGTCCCAGTCTGAATGGAGGCTGTACAATCATTAGCACCAAATGACTGATAAGTGCCTTCAGATACCAGTGATCAGAGATTCAGTGGCAATTGTACAGCATGAAGGTAATGCCAGGCGGATCCTAGTTGTGCAGACACTTACTTCTCAGGGTATTTCTTCACCAGTGTTTGAAGTCTGGCAGAAAGACTGCATTTTCCTTACAGCGTCTAGATTGGACTGCCACTCCATATGCAAGGCATTGTGACTGAGAGACTTCTTTGACTGTCCAGCATACAGTGCCACAGTTTACCAAACTCCTAAAAGCTTTAAGTACCAAGCAAGGGGATATGGGTGCACTGATGGGAATTTGTTTGTAGAAGCAGTCTAGGCACGTAAAACTGATTTGATTGAGAGGTGGGCATAGCCAAAATGCCAACATTTATGTCCCCCAAAAAATCCTGATGAGACTAAACTGGCATAGGTCAAGTCTGAATTCAGTCTAGACATGTGCACTGCATTGAAACGTGGGCACCAGAAACAGCTTCTCTGTTCTTACATCCTGTAAGGACTCTGCCAGAGAAGCTCTGGGATTTCAGGACTCTGTCTGATTTAAGCTTTAACTAATAGAGTGGTGACTTCTGACAGAAATGTCTGCTTAGTAAGTATAAGAATTGGTTTCCAGTGCTGTTCCAGGGGTGGAATGAATTTCTACCAGAGTGTCCAGATGACTTTATTATAGGCTGGGTCCCAAAACAGATGGATTTTTATAATGGAAAGGGTCTGCACAAAGCTAGAACTACAGGATTCATGAGCTCAAAGGTGAAAAATTAGGTGACTACGCTGGCACCTTAGAATTCAAATAGAGGTGGGAATTGAATTGTTTTAAGTAATCTCTGGATTATTTAATTTATATTTTTTATTCAATAGTTGTGAAATAAAAAAAATATAAAGAGCCTAGGTAGCTTTTATTGCAACCAGAAGTATGTGTCTCTGAGTGTGCAAATACAGTGCACATAGTAGAGAGGAAGGGATGTATTTGCAATATTCAAGTACATTTCTGAATTTTCCCAAAACTGGTGATATAAATAGTCATTACCTTCCATTGCTGAAACATCTCAGTACTGTGGCACTTAGCTTTTCCATAATCATGAATTCTCTTTGTGCCATTCTTTGTTTCACACTGATGGACTTGGCACTGCAACTCCTGCTGTAACAAATGGAAGGAGATGGGCATCTGTAAAGTGTGGTCTCATTTACTCTTCACTTTACTCAGGATGTGCCTAGAGAAGGTAATGCATTTTACACTCTGTTTTGGTGATGAATGATGATGCTCTGGATACTTTCTGATAAGAGTAAAAATAACTCAGAAGTTGTATTTGTGTCTTCTTATAGTTTATTCTGGCAGAAGTCAGCTTTAAAAGGCAGGAAACCCCACTTTTAGCAAAAATCACTGCTTTTTTCATTTTGTTTTAATCAAATGGATGGAAAGTTTTGTATTGACATGACACGAGTGAGATAGGATCTATCTGAGATCTTCCTGGTTTCTTCTTGCAACTATTGATTGCTTCTTGTGTTAAAATTAGCACTGGACAATTTCCTAGGCAAAACCCAAGTTATTCTTTCCTGAAGAAAGAATGCAGTTGTCTGGTGTTCATTTCAGCCTTAACAACAGCAGAATATAAGCTGCGAAGCATCAAGATTTTTGTCAATGTGCAGCTAATAAGACACCATAATTATTAGTTCAGATGTATATATACAATGGAATATATACTTTTCTGTAAGTTTGCCATGGTTCCTTGGCAACTGCTTGTATTAATTACTTCCTTATAGTCCATATGAAGAAAACTGGAATATTAAAGTGAAATTTTTACTGTATATCTCCAGGGAGGCCAAGCAAAATATCTTCCTTGAAATCACATCCTTTAAATAATTGTGTATTGGTTTGCAGGACTGGCTACTGTTAGCCAGCAGTTTTAATATAAGAAAACTATCAGATAGAAATACCTCAAACTAATTTACTAGGGTTTGATTTTATTGATTATCATAAAACTACACTTCAGCTGCTCAAGAGAAGAATGTACTGAGCTTGTCTCTGTGAAGGCATCTGCAAAACTCCATCTTTTGTAACTCCTCTGTGTGTGAAGAAACTGATTAGTTCCGGTTTCTGGTATCCAAAATCAGAGGCAAATGTTTTGCTACTGTTGAGTTTCTTATTGCTTTGTGGATAAAAGTGCTTGTGTCTAGATTGATATAATAAGCATGGAAGAGGCTTTTGAAGTGGTTGAGTTCAGTTCCTGCTCTCACAGCCTCTTTTACTCCCTAAGGATTCCTCTGAGTGTCTGGCTCTCAGTGCATGCTCTGGCTTAGTGCCAGCACCTTGCTGGGACAAGATGCAAATATATACACCTCCTGTCAGCCTCTTGTTTTCTTTGCAAAGACAAGTTGACTTAAAAGGATTTTTAATGTACTGGAGCTAACAGAGCCAGAATGGAGCACTCATTAAAAAAAAAAAGGGGGGGGGTGGGTGGGAAGAAGAAAAAAAAAGAATATACCTGTGCAGTTTAATCATATATATTTTAACAGTCTTTAAGAAAAGCATCAGCAAATAAATAGCACTGCTCTCTGAATGTCTCAGCGAGTCTGCCTTGATGCACACAAATAGTGCATCCAGAATTACAGGTTTATTTCTTGTTGCTTCTTGTTCACAACATAGCACCTAGTATTTTTCAAAGCACTAATGAAGAACTTATCTTCATAACCCAAAGCGAAGGGGTCAGCATCAGCTCTGCCTCATTTGCAGGGAACTGAGACACAGAGGAATGAAAACAAACATTCACTTAAGATTCTAGGCTATTGTAGCTCAGTTGTTCAGATGGTTCCAGCCAATGTAAAGTGCACCCACATGCATACAACAACTCTGTGTGTCCCTGGGAATACTGAAAGACAACTCGGAGTTACAATTTAGACACATTTAGATTAAGATACATGTTTAAAGCACTGTAGCTCTTCCTGGGTAATCCTGCCACAGGAAAAAAGGTCACGATTAGCTGGTGAGTACTGAAAGGATTTGCCTTGTGTTGAAAAGGATATCTGGCAGTGGTAGTCTTCTACAAATGATTTTGCCCTGAAAACAGAGAGGCTGACTACTGAAAGCAAGGGAATTGTCAGGAATGAGATCGCTGTAATTGGTGAAAGTGAGAGGGAGAAAAGATGTATGTATCTAACATTTGTGACCTACTGCGAGATATTCCACATAACATGACCTCACACACCTACCACTGTCAGCAGCTGGAATATGCTCAATATATGTTAAACTTTGCTGTAAAGTTTAAAGGAGTTTCTGTGTGGTATAGGTAAACTAAGACTTCTTGAAAGGCGCATGACTTGGTTAACCATGGCCTTTTTCTAATATGAATGGTGAAAATCAGATGTCCATCATTTGTTTTATGTCTCCATTAGTTTCTCAAAGAGAATAAACAAGCTTAACAACCAGAAAGTTAATGTGCAAAACCCATTTTTCCTCATGTCACTCTCTGAGTAGACTGAAGAATTTCTTTCAAAGAACTGCAGCTTCTTTCAGTCCGAGCCAGGTACACGTCATGAAAAATGCACTTCTAAAGATTAGGATATAGAGAAAAGTAAGATGAAATCACCGGAAAACAAACTACAAAATTTAGACAAATTTGTGAAAAGCAGCAATATTTTTAATAGCTTTTGCTTTCCGGAGAAGAATACTTAGGCATATTGTCTTTGATAGAATCTCCTGGGTTTATTGCCTTATTTGGGTGAATATTTTCTATGAACACTGATGCAGAAACATCGACTTCATTAGTGTTACATGCAGTTAATTTCTTGGCAAAACATTTCTGAAGGAACCCATTGCGAGGAATTAGCTTTATGCAAAACAAATCTTTATACCAAGGAGAAAAAATACATCATAGCCAGAAACAACAGCTCTTGTGCTAACCTCTGATTCTACTGCCTTTGGCTGGCTGGCCTCTCCAGTCTTAAAGAAAACATCTCCTAACTGAGAATTATTCCGAATATCATTCAGTTTAAAAGCAGGAGCCAAAACCAAGGGAAATATTTAGATGGCATGCCAACAAAATAGCAGCACAAAAACTGGCTTAGCTTCAGTTCAGGAAGCTTAGATTTAGTTAATAACCTTAACTATATTTATTTAGATATTATTAGAGTTGACAATGGTGTGTGAAGGTAAGAAAGCATCACAGTGAATGTGCTGCAGGTTCAGGGTTCTAGTGGCCAGATAACTTGAAAACTTACCAAATAAAGAAAGGTCTTGCTAGGTTATATACATAACCCAAATCAATAATTACTCATGCTTTCTGGAATAATGGTGACACAATAAGTTTTCTATTTATAGTTTTCCATCTCCAGAATATTTAGTGCAACTTTATTTTCTGGTTTCACATTAAGTAGGGGATTTGTGTGCCTATAGTTCTTCTTTCAGATAGATTTATATCTGTGAATCTCAAAATTTTTTGTGAAAAATGACTGTGTCACATACAGTTCACTGAAAAGCTGTTCTTAGGTCTTTTTCACACAGGGCTGTGTGAAGGGCCACCCCTCAAGTGTAAAGGTGTAAGTGGAACCTCAGAATGGTGTTACCACTCAACACTTAAAGGGTCTTGCATACAGTATTTTGTCCATGGATGTTAAAATTACTGGCAAATAGAAACTATCACAGTAAGAATAATTGGCCAAGAATAGATTTTCTTTTTAATCTGTTACTGCTACCTGAAAGTCACTGAATGCCTTTTTCTAAAAAAAAATTCTCTATGAAAAATTGTACTTACATTGAGACAAAGAGGATTAAATAATATCTGAATTTCTGTGCTTGTCACCATGGAGTATAAATATATGGGATTAGTCAAATAAATGAGACATCACAATAAAGGGCCCTCCAACCTGTATCAGGAACCATAGCTTTTATAATAATGCCTTTAATTACTCACCAGGTTCTAGTTTCAAGGGCTCTATGCCTTTCCTTGAAAAGCTGTTCCTGGCTCAAATTTTTATCTTTATTGACTTTAAGGCTTATGTAAGTGTTTTCCCAATGATCTGTGCTAGAAATGTTCCTATGTAGAGTTTCAGTTTATGGGAGAGTTTCCCTGTTTGGTATTCTGATTCTTTTCCCTTTGAAGTTCAGCAAAAGTCCTGCAATTAATGCCAGGGAGAATAGGATCTAAGGATGAATGAGGATGTTGGGGGAGTCACTAAAAAATTACTTCTACAGCACTTTGCCTTTGTCAGAGAAATAGATCTGCCTTGGTTTTTGGCCTCCAGTCTTTTTAAGCTCATCACAGAGTCTCACATGCACATCACAAAAAACATTCTCTGCATCATTCCTAAAAGACATGTCCTTGAGCTTTACTCATAAATTATGAATAAAACTGGAGATTATAGGATTACTAAAAAAAATGTGATAGGATTAAATCAGTACCTAAGGGGGAGATTGGGGTTGACTGTGCAGAAAGAAATTACAGGTCTTCCATTGTGGTGAAATTCCTTAAAATACTTGACTTAGACCAAATTATATTTAATGCATTAATTGATATCCATCTAAAGTTTTAAGAATGTACTAGTAGTTGTTGCATACATTTAGAAGAATAATTCAATGTATGAGGTGTAAGAATGTCATGAATGAATTTTTTTGTCTTGAGAACTGGAGATGTTGACAGGTGAGAAAAAATAACATTATTCTGTAGAAGAAAAAGCTGTGAAATTTCCTCTGCTTTCAATAGCTGATTAGATGGAAGCAGCAGGGGAAAAGAAAGAACTGGATGTATTAGTGGACTACAAGATGTTTTGGGAAATAAGATTGTGAAAAAAGTCCAGTGTACAATGTTAGTATCTCTTCAAATGCTAGATATTCTCAGCCAGGAGAAAATTGAAGCCAGAACACATGCCTTCTTCCCTCTCCAGCTGTGTTGCTTGCAGAGGTAATGACCCCAATCCTGTTCCCAGCTGCTAATCACTTTTTCCTTCACATCATGATGTGTCTTCTAACTCATTTTAGCCAAAGAAGCCAGGTTGTCTTAAAAAGTTTCAACTGAAGATGCAAATGAGCTCTCCCAGCTTATTTAACCAGAAATAAAAGATAATAATCACTTAACTGGCTTGCTGGCATAATCTAAGCAAGTGATAATCTATCAGGGTATCTCCAGCAAAAAGTAGAGCAGAAGATGGAGTGGTAACCTCTGGTTATCAATAGCAACTTTTTATGGTTGCCCTAAAATGCTAAACTCTGCACTGGGTGTGATTAGAGGTGGAAGATAAGGTATAACAACAGCCAACAAGTATAATGAGCCAAAATACAACTGCCTTGCATTTGAGGGTTACTTTTGGTGAAACTGGGAAGCATAGATTGGAAGACCTGAAGAAGAACACATTTTGTGACTACTCCTAAGAAATACAGAAGTCACCAAATCGTACAACTTCTAGTGTAATCTCAATTCCTGGAAAAAGATTTTCCCAACGAATCAAACCTCCCTCTAAGTATGTGGAAGATAATAAGCAGATAAATAACAGACAGCACTGAATTGTCGACAGTAAATCATGTCAAACCTCCCCAGCAATAGATGTCATATAATGACTTTCGTAGGGCATTTGAAATTATCTCTTGTGACAATCTCATAAACAAACTTTGGAGTCATAGTCCAGATGAAAACTACTAGGTGGGTGTTAGACAGCTTTGCTAACAGTACCCATGGAGTCCTTGGCTGTTAAAAAAGAAGGGTCAGGTGGGAATATACAGGATTTTGTCATGGGTCTAGTTCTGTTCAATGTTTTTATTAACAAATAGAAGTGAAATTGAATTGAAATGGAAAAGACACATTAAATTTGCAGGTGTCATGAAACTGAGAGACATCACAAGGATGGAGGCAGGATTAAAGTTCTAAATTATCTTGACAAATGGGAGAAATGGCCTAAAAATTGAATGAAATACAAGGTACAGCACTCAGGCAAAAATAGTCTTCAAGATGAAACCGGTATGGGAACAGCTGGCTTACAAATATGTTTCAAAAGAAGCCTGGGAGGTACAGGACAAAAGCAAGGCAAAGATTTTATGCTAATATCTGTATCTTGCATGAGCATTGAAATGTGTACCATTTGGAGAGATTATAGTGGCAAACAAAGAGAATGATGACTGCTGAAAGAAATTATCCAAGAGAAAAGGTTGAAGGAATGGGATTATCTATTTAAACTGTGGCAAAGATATACAAGGAAAATGATAACTGTCTTCAGGTAATTTTAGCAATATAGAAAAGAGAAAATATCTGCACTCCTTGTGAACAGTGTCTTCAGATGAACCAAGAAAAGCTGAGTTAAACATAGAGGAGAAAAAGTCTAATGATCAGCAAAATTAAAGCATAGGAATCTTTGTGCAAGGAAAGCTGTGGAGTTCACTCACATGTTAAACACAGATCACTTGCCAGGATGGGCACATAGAGATGACCTGGCTCTGTGGCAGGTCTTGATAGTGCCACAATTTTTATGTGATCCGATGACTATATAGCACAATAAAAAAAACATTCTTGGCATTTTTATTTCACAAGAATGTTTCCTTATGAAAAGTGAGGTCCTTCACTAAAACCTAATATGTGGTTTCATATATGGAAGCATTTCATTACAGAAATAGGTGTAGGCACAAGGAACTCCTGACATCAATTGATTAATAGCACTGTAATCTGAAACAACATAACGTCAATATGGAGCCTTAAGTTAGTGAAATGAAAATGAATGTTCTAATTCCAACCAAATATAGTAGATAAGGATTTCTTCTGCAACCTTAGGAGATTCTCATGTGTCAAACTTAATGCCACTGTCTACAGTTTTGGAAACAGAAATAAGACAGTATTTTTCACACACAAAAAACCACTACTGAAAATACTTGGAACAAAAAAAGATTCAGCTTTTCTAAAAGTTTGATTATGCCATGAATTTTTTTTTGCTTTATTGTCTTTCAAGCCTTTATTGATGTCAGATTTGATCTACTGTAAAAATCTCTTGATAAGCAGTAACAATCTGATTAAATCTCAAAGTTTTTTCCATTTATGATATAAATATAAATGCAATTGACTGCCTGAACCTCCATAGACTTATATCAGGCTGTGACCAAGAGGTACAAGAGGCATGATGCAGTGAAAATGTCATGACAAGACAATATAAAAAGATGAGAAGAGGGGTTGAAAATTTTGCTATGTGAAATTTTTTTTTCTCCTACTATTATGTGGATTTGGTCCTCAGGAAGGCTGAATGAAAAAGACAATTAATTAACAATTAATCTTCAATAATATTATCAGTAGTTTGACATTTGTGTATATGTTCATTTTATCCTCTTAAAGAGTAAGAAATATTAAAAGATTTATGATTTGGTACAGTGTGTAGCATTTGCTTTAGTATTCCTTGACCTTAGATAGGAGTCTCTGACTTTTCTATCAATGGTAAACCGGCTGCTCCAGAATTTTCCCCTTGGTCTTAGGGATCTAGGATTTGTGGAGGTCAATCTTGCTGGTTAAAAACTGAGGGTATTATTTACTGTTCATAATACTGGTATTTTTTTAAGTTGTAATTGAGGAAGTGGGTGGTTTTACTGCCTTATACTAGAAAAGTATTAATTTTGCTCATCCCAGCATTGTGAATGCTGTCTCTGGACATCTCTGGATTTTATCTGAGCAGCTGGCAATATCTGTAGCAGACATCTGTTGGAGTGGACATATAGATTGACTGTCCCACAAGCATTGTGTTGTCTGAAATGTAGCCCAGAAAATGCTAAAATGTATCTTAGTGAACAAGAATTTCCATGTTTCCTTGAATGTGAAATTATTGTTGTCTCCTTCAGAAAATTTTTAGAGCTTTCCATTCTGTTTGTCTCTTTCAGTTCAATACTTTTGACTTTCTTTCTTTTAAACAATCCAATTCTTTTAATATACATTGGATAAAAATTCATACCTGCATGACATATGAGTAAATGTGTTAACAAATCCTTAAAAATAAAACAAACAAGCAAACCCAAAAGACAACCCATGAAGCCATAGCTCATTCTCAGACATTTTTGTAGGAAACTGAGGTTTATGTAATTTGTGGGAGGTTAACATGAGATTTATTAGATTAAATTTGAGACAACTCAGTAAAGAAAAATCCCAAAAAACAGATTTACCCAGCATCCTTGTTGCCCATGCCTACAGCAATTTATCTATAATATAGTATATTCTCCAAATCACTAGACAAATTCAAATGTAAGCTTTGTAAAGAATATATAAGTTGTTGCATTATCAGTTAGACAGTACACAGATGAACGGCACGTGCAAGACAATAGTTGATAAAATAAAATGCTTTGGTTAGAGAAAATTTTACCCAAATTTCTGAAAGGAAAAGCAACTTCTTCAAGCATGATTTTCATTTCTAATTTTGCATTTATTAGGGATGGAAGCAATATTTTAAACACAGAATAATTTATAGTTACACCTTTCAACAAGGTATAATAATTATTGGATTGCAAATGTTCTGTCTCATGGCATAAATGAAACAATTTACAATACACTGGCTGATAAGTAATTACCTTTCTTTGACATGTGCATGCAAAACTTTGTTTTCAATATCAAGAAAAAAATGATAATGAGTATTACAAATAAGTCAGGGAGACTGCAAACAGAAGAATCAAGATAAGCTCTTTGAGAATATAATCCCCCATTTTACTCTAAAATGCAACTATAGCATTTCATAATCAAAGATATAGAAACCTCCTATTCTGGCAGAAAAACTCAGCTTTTGAAAGCTCTTCTATCATCTGAAATAAGCAGAAGATTCCTCTGGAATTCACAGAGAATTTAACTAAGTCAATATACGGAAAAATCCCATAATTATTGTGCAATAGCTTAAGAGGACAGACATGCACACACTGTGCTGAAAGTCTTCATAGTGGCTAGTGAGAAATCTACTTAACCTTCGCTAAAAAAATTACTTCTTTAGGGGTTTTTTTTTGTTGTTGAGTGCAAGTTTTTTGTTAACTTTACTAGAAAATGACATTTTTACATGTCATTAACACAAGTAATAAGATTTTTTTTTTGCAAAACAGTTTAAATCTTATCAAACAGTCATTGCAGTCTCTGGGGGGAAAAGAAGTGATATGGCAATATGTGCCTCAATCACAGGGCATGGTGTTCCACATTCTCAGTGCCATTATACTCTGACAGAAAAACAGGCTGTTTAGTCAATTATTTTGATTTTTTTAAAGCTTTTACAATTTATCCTCTCAAAGACAGACAATTGTCATTAAAATCCATCCAGATACTATCTGCAATGAAAGACTGACACTGTGCTCAGACCTATGGCCTCAGTAGAGCTGACACATTGTCCTGCAGACAATGGAAGGACGAAGGAATCTGGGAAGACATCTGGAAGCCAGCACAGGGCCTCAAGCTGTGCCTCACATCTCTGATATCTGTATGGGGAACTGAGAGCAGAAACGAAGGACACTTCATGTGGGGCTCAGGCTGCCTAGGCTTCCTTCTGCTGTGGTTACATACCTTATGGAGAAAAGCAATCACTTTTTCCAGCATACTATGATGCCAAAAGGACCCCAAAAGCCGATGTTCAGGGTCCTCATCATCTTGAGGAGTCTGGATCCCTCTAACCACACCTAAATTACATGGTGTTGTGAGTGGTGCAGTAAGGACTCTGGGCTGGAGCAAGGAGACAGCTGGAAGAGGAGGTCTCATTTGGACAGAATAAAAAAGAGCTTTGTGCATATTTATGGGAAAATGTGTCTGGAAAATAAAGAGATAGTCCTAGGGGTGGAAATTGAAATATGAAATTGAAATCATTCCCTTTCACTTACCTGCTCTACTTTCTTTTTTTTCTGAGACATTGAACTAAGTAAGTTTCAGATTTTATTTTCCTTCTAGCATTTGCAACCCTGAGAAAGTCCCATAAACCAGTATTACTAGTCTGATCAGTTCTAGAATTCATTTGGATTAATCTGTCATT
>VZDJ01000623.1:12422018-12432558 GCA_008694505.1 Cyanoderma ruficeps
AGTTAGTTAGTTAATTTGTGATACTGATAATAAGATGGACATTAGTTTTGGGTTTTTATCAGCTTAAGGAACCTGCAACTTTTATTTATATTTGACCACGGAGCACTACTGTGTGTATTATTTGATGGTCTTTTTTGTTGTACTGTGGTTATCATTCTGCAGTTTTTAGTGATTTTGGTATATGAATCATTTACTTCCACTTTTATTTAAACTTTGATGTCCAGATTTGCTCTGATAGCAACTATACTTTTTGAATAATTGTGAGTTCTCAATGAGGTTGCTTTTGTTCAGAAAGTCGATACAAGATTTGTTGCACCTGCCATCTCAATCACCACTTTAAATATCCATCATGCCACACCCAGACTGCATTAACAAATAGCTTCTTACAGATCCATTGATTAAGGAATTCAATTTAGCAGGTCTCAGTTTTGCTTTCAAAAAAGAACATACATTTCAACACAGCTCAAGAAATGGCAACCCCCAAACTTCTCTGCCTTTCCTCAGGGCCCTTAAGTAAATAAAACAACCCTGTAATGTCTCATGATATAACAAAACATAACACAATGGAACATAAGAGCTGAAAATTAAAAACAAGGTGCCATTAGAAATGATTGGTGATAGGAGATAAAAATGAAGGCATTTTCCTGGGAACAAAGGTAGAATCTTCCATACTTGAAATAGCAACTGGATTGTTTTCCAGAAGAAATTATCTAGTTCATTCTGAAGTCATGTGCTTCATCTGGAAATCGCTTGGTAAAAATAGTGTTTTCCCTTATACAAGGAGTCAGACAAAATTATCAATGTGGTCCTTTCTAGACTAAAGATCTATGAAATTTCCACTGACAATTTCATTGTGATTTGAAGGCACTCAACACACAGCCATATGAAAGCACATTAAAATAATGTAAAAGTGTCGGCGTGGCTCCCTGGAAGGTAAAGCAGAGGATCAAAGTGCTCCTCTTTTGGCCCTGAGCGAAACATTGGTGAAATGCAGACCATGGTTAATTCCTAAGGCAGCCATGAGCAGGAATAGAGCTTGACTTTTCACAGAGTTTGCACAGAATCCTGTTGCTACAGCAAAAGAACCACTATTTGTTGTCCTCCAGTGAGGCTGAGTTTCAAAAATTGCTTAGTTTTGCTTGTCAAGTCTTACTGTCATCATGTAATGAGAGCGTAAACTAACAGAAGGCTGGTTGCCTTCAATAATTATTTCTGTGCAAATCTGCTCATTTGCCTTTTGAAAATGAGAAATTTTTGATTTCTTTCGGCTAGATTCTTAAGATTCAATTGATAATTTTTGACATGCTCACTTTGAAGATGATGCAGTGATTCTTTAATATTTTTACTCTGTAATTTCTGATCAATATTTTTGATTTTTTTTCTTCTTCTAGTGGGTTACACAGTTATGAGAATTTTAAAAAATCCAGTTGCTCACTTAAGTAATGCTGAGCAGGATTTCATCATTAGTTTTTAAGTGAGATTGAGAGAAAGTTTTTTATTGTAATTATTTGTGGAAATAAAAAATTGCTTGCGTAATAAATTTAACCAACAGCCCAATTAACAACAACTTCACTTCTAAAACCCCTCAGCTGTAAAATTTGACCCTTGGAAAATTCATCAGGTTCTCAAGAAAAGTGGAAGGTGTGACAAGACAACACACTATGTTTTACGACATCTCAAATCTATACTTTATTTAAAAATTAATTTTCATTTTACATTTTAGTGAAACTTCTGTCAGAGAATGGTCTCGGAGTCTCCACTTGCATTGTGCTTTAAACCATAAGATATTTAAGTTAGTGTCTTTTTACTTTTTAACTGTTTGTATTTGGGTAGTGTTAATAAATTATAATTTCACAAATATCTTCTAATACCATGCATTTACTTCTGTTTCTGATTAGGAATGAATATTGAATTAATAAGAAAATGTTTAAAAATGCAAAACCAAGCTGATTTAAATGTGAAGGCAAGAAAGCTTAATGTTTTTGCATGATGCACATGTACTATATGCGTTTCCTAAAAATGGTTAAATATCCAAGGCACAGACTTTAAATCTTGCCTAGATTCTGAAAATTTAAGAAGTGTTAAACCTCACCTACAGTTCACCTTCTTTTGCTGATTCCTATTACAGTAAATGGCATTTTTGTGCATCTCAGTAATTTTCAAAGGTCATTTTATTGGCTCAAAATACATGTACTACAGAAATAGATTATGTAATCCATTTGCATTTCTTCTGTAGCTAATAAGAGTCCCAGTTACTTACACTTCACTTAAAATGCATATGTATGGCATAGCAAATGATTAGGCCAAGATCTTCAATTAGGCCGGTGTGAAGTATGTCTCATAGCCAAAGTCTATTAGGATTTTTTAAGACAGCTTGTTGAATGGTGACAGAGAAAAGAAAAATGTGTCAGCTACAACACTGAGAACAACAAAAAAACTTTGTATTACATTTTATTTTATCTGACATATGTGCAATTATATGAGACTCTTCTCAATTTCCGGCTACTGCTTCACGGTAGAATTAATCCTGTTTTTAAAGCATTCCACATTAAGTCTTTTAGCTTAATAACTATTAAAGTCGGCATTAGAAATATAGTAATTTTTGAGAAGTGTAAGTGTATATATATGTATATATATACACATAGGAGTCTAAGACTATTTTTCAGAAAAGTTACAGTTATATTTAAACCCCTGATATAATGCCAAGAGCAATGAGAATAAGAAAACAATATTCAACATTTCTCTTCTTTGTTTTGCAAACTTTTCACTGCTAGAGGGCTTGACTTTTTATCTTCCAACTGTTTTTTATGTTGTCTATTATTATAAAATTTGACTCGAAAAACACTGGGTACTTGTCACTTGTCATTTATTAATGTGGTAAAATAACAGTGGATAAAATCATCATTGGTTATAGTAGATTAAAGAAGATCCATAAGGAACATTGTTTTCTTCATTCCGTACAACAGTGAAAATTGTATTTTGTATAAATATTCTTTAGGAATCGGGTTTTACTTAAACTCTTCATCATTGGATGAATGAAAACTCTTACGCAGAGATTTAATTTCAGTTTTTCATTAGTCTGCTGTTGTTTAGAGGTAAATATAAGCATATTTTCAAGTGCTGCAATGTGCTGGAATGCTACTTGCTGGGTTTCATGCTGCTAAGTGGAAGAAATCACATGAGATTTGTGGATATAGTTGACATGTTCAAATTGCAATAGACATTTTTTTAATGGGGAGTTGAGCTGGAATGTTGTTTCATTTGCTCCAAGACACTTTTCAAACTCTTGGAGGATTTCTTGTTGCTGGTATTCTTTATTTGTATTGTAGTTCTACTGGCTACAAAATGCACTTTTACTCCTTTTGTGTCTTTTTCTTGAACAGGATTTCTATACCACTGGAATAGAAAATGCAAAATAAGCCAGAGATTTCAGTAAATTCTATCTGAGCTCTGTGCTTTTGAGTTTTTTCATTCTACACTAAAAAAAAAGAGGAAAATAGAGGGAAAAATAAAAATAATGAAACAGATTTGCACAAAGAGAGACACTTCTTAATGCATTATAGTTGAATATTTTTTATTCAGTGCCCACTGGGAAAGTTCACAAACTAGCAACTTAACAAGTCCAGCTTGGACTTATTCATATTTAATGGGACTAACTTCAGAAGAGTTGATGAAGCGTTTATGTAAACCCCTCAGGCAGCTCATAATTGGCTATGTTAAATGAATCTGAATATATTTTGAAGAGACAATAAATACTCAATGCCTTGAAAGTATCTGGCTGAACTTGTGAAAAATCACAAGGGTATTTTTAGAAGTTTGTGTTGCTGCAGTATGATTACTATAAAACCTTAGCATAATTATAATGAAAATCACTGCTATGAACAGGGGAACTCATTTAGCTGAGCTCCAAGCTGTGGGGAAGTGAGCTGAGACCTACACAACCACTTATAGGCATTGGTTACATGTTGCTTCCTGAACTTTTACAATGTTTTTTACTTAGAAAATAGAATAAAAATATCAATTATCAAGGGAAGAGGGAACTTCTCTCTAATGAGTACTTAATCAGTAAATTTAAATCATATTTCTTGCTCTTGCATATTTTATCAATAGGCTAAATCATGGCACCCTTTTCATCCACATTTCTTGCACTCTTGACTATGGAACTGGAGCAGCTTATCTAGAGAGACTGTGGATTACCCAACCCTGGATTTGTTTAAAACCAGGCTGGATGGTCTTTGAGCAACTTGGTCTAGTAGAAGGCGTCCATGGTCATGTGTCCTGGGTTATAAACCAAGACATCATGGCAGGGGCATTGCAACTGGGTGATCTTTGAAGTCCCTTCCCACCCAAACCATTCTATGATCTCTTAAAAAATAAAAGGCCTTGCCCATCAGGTCAATACACAAAATAGGGCTCTCAGCTCAAGGAGAAGAAAACATGTTTTTCATATGTGTTTCATCTCAAATTCTGCGGAACCTAAATTCAGATTATTACATTTAAGGTCATTTTCCCAAGCTTCTTTGCAGACAGTGGGGGAAAAAAAACCCCCACAATTTCAGAGAGCAATTTATCACAGATGAGTATTAAATTAGTGTAATTTTCACTTCCTTAGTTGTAAAAGCAACCCCTGTGACTAACTCAGATATGGATATGCAGGCTTGACAAATATTTGATTACTGCTATGGGGTGGCTTGAATATCTAAACTCCAGAGAAATACAAAAGTGTTAACCAGGAAAGATTTCTGCTGCCAGAACTGCCTAAATCATTACTGCCAAGAGAAGGGACCCTAAATGCCTAGGCTTTGTGCTGTGAAGTAGGGCCTTTGAAATTTGCATTAGACAGCACTTTGCAAACTTGTTTACTTATTGTGAGTTTCAGGTATTTGAAAAGTTCCATGCAGTACTGCAGTTTTTTAATGTGATGAGCATCTAAAGAATAATAGTACCATCATATGAGTACACTTGAAAGAAAAGTGTTATCAGTAGGCCTTGCTGCTTTAAAGAAATGGGATAACACTGAATAAAAAGATGTTTCTCTTTTAAAGAACTGGTAAACCTGTAAATTTTAGAGAATATTTGATGAAAGCTGATCTCCAAATCATGGACAACATCACCTGTTTGTTTTGAGTTCTGCCTTCCCAATTTTGGTTCTTATTTTTCTACATACCATCAGTGTGCCAGGTGCAACGCATTTGGGAACCACGAGGATAACTTTAATATTAAAAATGTTTATTCAGTTAGGAGATTTAAAATTCACAGTACTGTGAAGTACCAGGAACAAAGAAAGTATGATCTGGCACTCTGGGAACAGGTAATAAATATTTTATTATAATGATGTGATCTAATCTAACAAATGAAATTGGTCAAGCGTCTTTTGTTGGCTTTCCTTTTCCATGTCTTTTAAAATGTGTGCTCTTGATTATGACCATTCCCTCCATGTAAGAGTTAGGTTGTGATTTAGCAAATCAGCACAATCATTCTACAAATATACTAGAGTTTTCCACACAGCTGATTAGAAGTGTTTATCAAAGTGTTTATCAAAGTGTTAAAGTTTTGTTACCTGATGTGTAGCCCTGTTCATGTACTAAACCATAATTGTTATTCAGCACTTAGGAGGGAAAAGAAAAAGTGGACTGCTTGTACAATTTACTAAGTCATTTGAGCTGCTGCACAACTGTTATTCTCTGATTAATGTAACTACTGAAGCAGGGTACATGTAGATGATTATGAGCTTCATGCATTACATAATTATCAGTTTGAATAAAATCTTACAATGATTTATGAATAAAACTATTTCAACAGGAATAGCACAAGTTTAGATCATGACTTGAGCCTGCTACTCCTTAAGGGTTCTGTCATTGATTTAGAGAGGTGTTAATGGAAGGTGCAAACTCACCATCCATTTCTGGGAGATTCCTCTTGATCTCACTGAACTGCCAGGCCTGGGCTCAACGACAGGGGTTTCACATGTAATAACTAACTGCCCTTTCAGTTCAGTTCAATGAGGGACCCCTTAAGATAATTTATATTTTTTGGTTTATGTATTAACTTCCATAACTTCAGGCTGGGTTCAGTAAAGGGATTTAGGTGATAAAGTAGCTCTTAAACAGAAATAAGAAAAATAAACTATTATATTAAAAAATAATTCAATCTCAGCTGCTTCCCAGAGGCACCCTTGCCTAAAGTGCAGTCAGTGGTGGTTCTCTTTATGTGTTTGGTGGTTTTGGGTTGGTTTTTTTTGCATTAATTCCACGGGCTTCTAAAAATCTGCCCTCAGTCTTAATTGTGGTGGACAGGTCAGAGCCAATCACTGCAGTTATTCAGGATTTGTGAGTTCATCTACCTTCACTACTCTAAAGGTTCAATTCAGTCACTTTTCTTGGATCAGATTGCTACCACTACCTTCCTTCTCAAAGTTTGCCATCTGAAGAGCTGCCAGCTCAATTTTAAAAGTAACTTAGCATTTAAAGGACAAATCAGTAAACAAAGGCCCTGAATTTAAGTTCTGCCTCAGCCTGGAGTGATCAAAACACATAATATTGATCCCCATGCATGTGTCATTTTCTCACTACTTCAAGACAGTTTGTTAGTCAGCTCTTCTGTGAAATCTGTCCACATTCAAAATGGAATTAAAGTACTAACAGATCCAGAAAGATTCTGCAGGAGTGAGAGTGGGAGTAGGGCACAGGCTGGATCAAAGAGGATCAAAGATGTCTTTGTATGCATTTATTTCAGAGTGCCCTTGAGCTGAACACGTACCACAGTATGCTCTAGGATCATCCTGCTTCCTTAGTTCTCCTGCTTCCCTTGGTACCCCAAAGAGTCTTGAGGTGCACAAGTTACCGCAGAAGGAATGGAGACTACAAATTAAGAGCATTAGAGTAATAATGTGGAAAAAGGACATCAAATATATTGATATCATAGATTAACCGGCCTGACAGATGGAGCACTGAATGAGATACAGACTGACTTTTAGCGAAGTTTGCAACACACCTCTAAGTGACATTTTCATAAAAAAAAGTGGACAAGTATGTTTTGTGTACAACATTGCTAGACGAACACATGCTGTGGTGGAAAACTGCCTCTGGAGGAAGGGTCACTTGTTTACTCCTCACCACAAAGATACTTCAGGAGAAATCCTGCGGAAGTCTGTTCTGGATCTGAATTTATTTGATGTTTTCATTAATGGATCAGGTGATAGAATATAATACATTCTGCTGATAAGTCAGTCTTAGAATAGCTGTTTTGTGGAGAGGGATGAGAATTCAAAACCATCTTAATAAATTGAAGGTATGATTTGATAGAAAGAAGATAAGATTCGAGACAGAGAGGTGAAATATGAATTAAGAGAAGCTGAATTAGAAAATTGAGACAAACAGACTAAGTAAAAATACTGCAAAAATGGATCTGCATGTTGTAGTCTGCCACAAAAATGTGGGCTTTTTTCAAAATTGAAAGGGAACATTTTTGCAGGTCTTAGCAAGTGTAGGGTATTCAAGATATATATGGTTCTAGATTGAAAAAGATTTTTAAAGTCTTTTTTGGGGTGGGGAAATGCATTTGGAGAAAGATATAACTTGGAAAGAACACAGAAGGTGACAAGTGTAATAAGAAATTTCAAGATGAGTTGAAAGAATTGGTTTGTTTGTTCTTAAAAAAGAAGATTAAAGAGAAATGTTAACCCACCATGTGAAAGAGATACAGGAAGAGAACTACATACATTTATGAGAAAATTAGTTAGGCTAAATATTGATAGAAATTTCAAAGTATGGAACTGAATATTAAAAAATATGGAATGTCATTCACTGGAAGTGAACTAAACCAAAGCAGGTAAGAGGTTCATTGTGGCTAGTGAGCATGCACACACCTGGCCCAGAGCAGAGATCAAGACTGCATTTATAGGTATGCCATTATACTGTTAGATGCTAAATAAATTATTGTTTTTAAGGTGACTTTAAATTGTAATTTAGATAGCTTAATGTAGTCTTACATACTGAAAGTCTACAACTTTCTACAGAAAAAAAGATTGCTTTGGTAAAGAGCCAATTATATCCTTATCACTGGAATGCAAGTACAGGGAAAAGGATGAGTTCTATTAATTGTATTGAGAATTTAGCTTTGCAGAAATGTAGGCAGAAAAAAAGAATTAGGCCTCAGTACTTTGTTCAGCATAAACACATTACTGACATGTAGTTTATGGTGCTGATTTTTAAACAAAAGAGGGTCTGGTTAATTGGGGAATACACATAAAATGCAATAATAGCTTTGGTTGGAACTTCTGGACTGGATACTCGCATTATTTTGGAATCTGCTGTTTTGGTTAACAGCCTGTAACATTAAATTGCAATATGAACACCACCCTGGTGAAGCTGCTGTAAAGCTGGTGTATATTTAAGTGAATCTTTTGTCTAGCCAGTTAGGAAAGAGATTCATGAAAACATTTACAAATATTATTTAAAAAAGAATGCAAAATTGAATTATAAATCAAAAAATCCCAGAGCTTTAACAAACATATTAGAAGCACAACACTTCAGAGGATGGTACTTTCTGAGGCCGGGATGTCTTCTTAATTGGGCCAAATAAAGAAGGTTTGAACATGGAACCAGACAGTAAGCTTCTGACAGATTTTGCTTTGTGAAAGTATTTTATTTCAATATTATCTATAGATTACCATAGTGCATTTGTCAGATACTGCTGAAGTGAACCACCACCTTCCTGCAATCATTTCAGGGTGACTGGACAGCTTTAAACTCAACACATGCCAGGCATGTTGAACAGAGCTCACTTTATCTAACCTAACAATCAACTCAGGAATTTCAGGGAAACATCACACGCTTCTGTTTATGGGCCTTGCTGCTGAGAAAGATTACAACCATTTATGTAGTTTCAAAAAAATCAACATCAAAGTGCTTTATTGATTTATAAATGACACACAAATAACTGACAATCATTGAACTACAGGTTCAGGATCAGTATTAGCAATACAACAGATAGACCCAAATTATGAATTAGAAATGTTAATAAACATCCACAGTTATTTGAATATGCTTCTGTAGCTAACACTGACTGGTTCTAGTACATATTCATGTACATCCACACATCTATACACATCACAGGGGTCATCACAGGTACACTGCTCTCCCTATCCCCTCCTGACATGCTATTTGGGAAACCCCTGGGAAGTTGTAGATACCATTTTTCACCCCACAGCCCTGCTCTGTGCTCATCACAAGTGGAAAGCCTCACAAAGAAATGACCTGGTAGCAATATAGTATGTGCACTGCCAGGACAAGTTCCTTCGCCAGGCAGTAAGGTTTAAAGAGCAATAAGCCTTTCTGAGTCAGTCCAGCTAGGGCTGGATAAAATCTAATAAATTTTCTAGGCTGTTTCTGTGCTAGTACTGAAGCACTCCCCAAGGTACACTGCTATATTTTCCAGACTTAGTCCAGTATACTTTTATGCGCATCAGGCAGTGTACCTTCTTGCCCATATTTTGTTTATTTTTTTATATGTGGTTTGTATTCAGGTACCAGTACAAAATGAAGACAATGTCTCTTTTCTGAAAGTTCCTGGTAAAGCCAACTATTCTCAGGTGTCCCTTTGATATGGATATGAAACACAATCCAATAGTGAAATGAATGCCATGAATAACATTTTACCTAATGTTCAACCTCGGCATAAGATGAAGGAAGTGCCTGCTGGCAATAGGCTGTGGGTACAGGGGCAGCATCTGAACAAAGCTGGAGAGAGCACCTTTCCCAGTCATGTATTTCCCAGGATGATACATGCAAAACCACTTCTAGTATCAGCATTAAGAGTGATCTACCTGAAAAAACCTTGAGAGACAAACACAGAAATAAAACAGCAGTTGACAAGTAGAAATAAAATCATTGCAGAATTTATGCTGCTGATTGTATGTGTGGCTCTTCTAACTGGATGTAAAGTACGGATAACTGCATGGACAGAACCCTTCTGTGTACTTGGAGTATCCTCCAGGCAGTAAAACACACAGACTTTGGCTTTTTGTTCCTCATTGGCAGCTGCTGCACAATGAAATGCTGCAAACTTGCATTAGGATAGCTTCAAATCAGAACCTGCTCCTGCTGAAGTTACTAGAAAATCAGATTTGGATTTCAAAGGCATCAGGGTAAGTTTGAAAAAAGTTGAAATACTTAAGTGTATTCAATTTTGACAAAGTATCTGCTAATCTCTGATAAGACTTGATGCTGTTTGAGCTTTATGATCTATTACAGGAGGCAAACCATTACTAATAAAGAGTCCTACAATCCACCTACTTATTTTTCTGAAAAGTGAATGCTTATCCTGTTATGTTTTTTTAATTCATGAGTAGTAATTTCAGTTTCCCTCTCTATTAAAAAATCAGCAGGATGTCACTGCAAGTTCTGAGCTGATTCAGACATAAATGCTGGGTTTTTTTCCTGTGAAATGAATATTCTCTGAGTATTTGCCTCAGGATTATATTACTAAACAGTGAAATTAAATGAAAAGCCAATGTAATTCTTGGTTTCTCTTTTCCTTC
>VZDJ01000623.1:12432565-12600487 GCA_008694505.1 Cyanoderma ruficeps
CTCTAAGGAAAAAGGCTTAAAGAAATCAAGCCATTTGTTTTCAAAATAGACCTAATCCATTTCTTTAAAAAAACAAAACAAAACAAAATCCAAATTGATTTGATTCTCAAATCCTTCCCTTTTCCCCCAGCCCCAAAATCCCTCATCAAACACTGGAGAAAGGCACAAAGACAGTACTGCAATAAATTTTTTCTTGGTCTTTATCAATTGACAAAACCAAAGTCTAATAGAACTGGAAGTGGAGCTATCCTTTCAGACACAGAATCACAGAATCACAGAATCAGAATCACAGAATGAGTAAGGTTGCAACAGTGGTTTGTCATCTGTTCCAGCCTTCCCACTCAAACAGGATCAGCCTATAGAACATTGCACAGACCTGCATCCAGATTGTTTGGTTCTTGAATATTGGTGAGGCAGATTACACACCCTCTCTGGGCAACCTGTTCCAGTAAAGAAGTTCTTCCTTATATTCAGATGGAACTTCCTGTGCATCAGTTTCTGCCCATCGTCCTATTTCTACCTCTTGTCTTATTTCTCAGTGTTACTAAATACCTGGCTCCATCCTTTTTGATGTGGTTTGAGAGAATCACAGGATCATTTAGGTTTGAAAAAAACTTTGAGATCATTGAGTCATACCTTTGAACATTCACCACTTTGTCAATAAGACCATAGCACTAAGTGCTGTGTCCCGTTGTTTCTTGAACCCTTCCGGGGATGGTGACTCCATCACCACCTAGCAGCCCAATGCTTAACCACTCTTTCAGTGGAAAACTTCTTCTTGATATCCAACCTGATCCTCCTCTGTAGCTTGAGGCCATTTCCTTTTGTCCTCTCACCAGCTTCCTGAGAGAAGAGCCCGACCCCCACCTGGCTACACCTCCTTTCAGGCAGTTGTAGAGAGCAATGAGGTCTTCTCTGAGCCTCCTTTTCTCCAGGCTAAACATGCCCAACTCCCTACCTTCCACCAGCTCCATGTCCTTCTCAGGACACATTCCAGCACCTCAATGTCTTTCTGGTCATGAGCAGCCCAGAACTGGACACAGTGCTCCAGGCCCAGCCTCACCAATGTCAAGTACAGAGAGACAATCACTTATCTTGTTCTGCTAGCCACATTATTTGTGATCCAGGCCAGGATGCCATTGGCCTTCTTGGCCGCCTGGACACACACTGACTCATGTTCAGCTGCTGTAGACCAGCAGCCCTGATCCTTTTCTACTGGGAAGCTTTCCAGCTATTCTGTTCTCAGCCTTTAGTGCTGTAGGGGGTTGCTGTGACCCAGGTGCAGGACCTGGTATTTGGCCTTGTTGAACCTCATACCTCAGCCCATCAATCCAGCCTGTCCAGGTCCCTCTGCACCCTCTGCAGAGCCTTCCTGCTCTCAGCAGATCAACTCTCTCACCCAACTTGTTGTTTTTATTTGCAAACTGAGTACTTGAACCCCTCATCCAGATCATCAATAAAGATATTAAACAGGACTGGTCCCTTGGTAAACCCCACTAATGACAGTCTCTCTTCAGATACTTAGATAGATTGATAAGGTTCCCTCTCAGTCATTAATTCTCAAGGCTGAACAGGTCCATCTCTCTCAGCCTTTCCTTGTAAAAATAAATGCTCCAGTCCCTTAATCACCTTTGGCACCTTCTGCTGGACCCACATCTGGAGCTTCTTGTCTCTGTTGTACTGAGGACCTCAGAATTGGGCACAGAACTCCAGATGTGGCCTCACTAGGGCTGAGTGGAGGGGCAAGATCACCTCTCTCAGTCTGCAGCAGTGTTATTCCTAATGCACTCCAGGACACCTTCTTGGCCACAAGGACACACTGCTGGCTATTGGATAGCTTGTTGTCCACCAGAAGCCTCAGCTCCTTCTCTGCAGATCCTCTTTCCAACAGGCCCACCCCCAGTCTGTGCTGGGGTGTGGGGCTGTTCCTCTGCAGGTGCAGGAGTCTGCATTTGGCATTGCTGAATTCCAGGCATTTCTTCCCTGCCAATCTCTCCAACGTGGCGAGGTCCCTCTGAAGGGCTGCACAGCACTCTGGGGTATCAGCTGCTCCCACCAGGTTTGTATCCTCAGCAAACATACTGCAGGGGCATCTGCCCCTTCATCCAAACCATTGATGAATAAGCTAAACAATACTGGGCCCAGTGCTGAACCTTGGGGGACACCATGAGTGTCTCAGACTAGACTCTGTGCTACTGACTATGACCCTTTGGGATCATATTTCTTGAATATTTTATACTTGTTCAGCATGTATAATTTAAGGCAATATGGGTGGAATGAATCACGTCTCTAAATCGGGGATTCAAAAAAGGGATTGAAAAGAACGATTTTCCACCTTATGTAAAATCCCCAGCAGCTTAGAAATTCAGCAGTAAGACTCTGCTTTTCAACACCTAACTTTCTACACTGATTTGTATTGTATTTGGTGGAATAAAATGGAAGTAAAGTTCAATAAATGTGAACTAAATTTAGCATGAAATGTTCTACAACAGGAATACTGATACTGAAAATAATTTTAAATATCTGAAGTTGGAAACCAAAATAACAGAATAAACAGAATAAATATTAATAATATTGTAGTATAAAACAAAGAAAATCTGTTTACGTGAATGAAAAATTATTTCTTATTATTACTTATTATGTAAAGATCGTATGATTGATACCAGTAGACTTTTTGTCTTTTTCTGTTCTGAAAACCAGTGTGGTTCTGTAGCTGCACAGGGTCAGACCACAGGTTTGTCTAGTCCAATAGTTAGTCCAATACTGTAGCAGTAGCAACCAGAAAAATCTTATAGAAAGATTAAGGGAAAATGGAAAACATTATAAAGCAATTTTCCTTTTATATCCTATCAGTTTCTGACAATCATGAGGATTAAGAACTTCTGAGATGCAGATTAGGCACAAGACTCATTTTTAATAGCCGCTGACGGACTTTTCCCCATATACCAAACTAATCCCTTTTTCAATTCAACAAAGCATTTTGCGACATTCTTTTGTCCGAATTGAGCCTGTTATCAAATAATTTCACTGGTTATGACCAGTTTTCTGTAGCGTAGGAAGTAGTGAATAATCATACCCTATTCCTCTCTCTTACTCACACGAGACAGTGATGTCCTGTCTCAATTGTCTCTTATCCAATAAGGGTATCTAATTTATTCAGTCGTTCCTATATGGAAATATGTTTTGAGTCACTGCTCTTGGTCATTGTCTATTTTCTCTCTATACCTTCTAAGATGGGAGGGTAATAGTTTTCAAGGGGTAGAATTGGTCTTTCCTAGGGAAGATGGTGTATGTGTTTACAAATTAGGTGTTCAGTCACATTCTGTCATCTGAGCTCCTCTTTAATTCATGGACACATACTATCATCTCTAGAATTGCTTCACATCAACATTTTTAAATAAGGTTACTTATTGCATTCATTTTTCCCTTTCCTTTTTTTTTCCCAAATGTGGCAAATGTTGAGCACACTAATTTACATCCTAGAGCACGCGTACAATATATTTATGCAACTGACATGATGAATAAATTCTAGTTAGGTTTCAGTGGTTTTATTAATACTATCTACATTTACCTTGTCTTTTGACAGCTACCAAGTGTTGAGCGATTTCCAGCAGAATGAGTAACAAAGGTGTGCTAATCATATAATTTATTCTTGTTCAGATTTTGTTTGGTTCACCTGAAAATAAAACAACAAATGAGTGCAGTGTCAGATATAATTACATATCTGTAACTGGAAACTGAAAGCAAGATTTCTTTGCAGTATCCACCAGAAAAACCTTATCAAAATCTCTAAATGCATTCCATATTATTTTATGAAAACAAATAATCCTGACAATATTTTTGTTAATTTTTTGTATGTATTCATGAGCATATTTTATTTCTGTACTGAATTTAATATCAGTAATTATTTGTTTTTGTCAAGTATTTGGCAGTTCTAAAACTATCCAGTTTAGACTCATGCTTGCTATAATTTTATATCTCAAAACAATAGTAGCAACAAGCAAGGAATTCTACACAAGACAAGCAAGAATACAAGCTGCATTTTCTCTTATATTGTCACATCAATATTCATATAAAATCCTTATCAGAAAAACGTTTTTTTTTCCTTTTAAAGATAGATTTAAGGAATTTGCATGGCTTTCTGACAAGCTTGTCTGCAGTCTTAATTTATTTTTTTTTTTTTTACAGAGCAAGTGAGCAGCATCTAAGAGACAATTTCTGAAAGCATGAGAGGGTTGGGTGATCTATACCTTTCAGACTTAAGACTTTGCTTATGTGGACACATCTCTTTTCCCTCTGCATTGATTTAAGAAGCAGCAACTGAAAAGTAAAGCTCTTGAATCTTTAGTGTTGGAGTCATAAAGCTTCTGACAGAAAACCTACACTTGATTTTTTTGAAGTCAATAAACATTGTAATGTATATATATCTCTTAGCCTTGTTCGATTATAATGAATATGGTACCTCACATCTGGATAACATAGAAAATAGACACATGTTATATTAGTGGTCTGAATTCACCTTACAAGACTCAAGACAGTACTATCAAATGCAGAATAAATAAATTATGAGATTTATTAGATATACTAATGGAATTCAAAAACTTTTCAGACATCCTTCCATCTTGTATAATTATTGTGAGAATTTCTGGAATTTCTGTAGCAGTCTACTGGTACACAAGAAAACAAAAAGTTGGAACTGTACCAAATATGATATCACTGTGATCTATTATGCTTCTCGCTACCTAACACACTGAAGGAAGACTTATTTGACAAAGACAATAATTTGAGTTTAAGATGTTCTGAAATGCACTCTAAAAAAACAAAAGAAAACATTGATCAGTACTGAACTGCTTTCATGTGTTTGCAAAATGAAAAGTGATGCCAAAGAGATCTGCTGCAGAGGTGTCCAGATCAGTTAGATATCTAGAGTTCCCCTGTCTTCAACACAGAGGAAGAAACATTGCAAGACTCCAGTCTATCATTCCTATATTAGAAATTTATTTTAAGAAAGGATAAAGTAAATTATATACAGGTCTACTTGATTTCACTGACCTCAAGGAAATTAGAATAGCTGGAGGTATCTACATGGCAGATGTCCAGGTTTAGTTACCTGAATGCTATTAGGATTTTTGGGTTTGGGTTTTTTTTTATTTTCCTAATTTAATATAAAATAAAATATTTTATTTGTTCAGGCTCCTTTTCAAATTTTATTTCTCCATCTTCCAGTCAGTTGAAAATATTTGTATTATAATGAAATTTCTGACTGACAGTTTCATATATTTCAAGCATATGGGAGACTTTGTACTAAGAAGAGAGAAATTCTATCCAGATTTTTGAGCAGTTTAAGCTTATACTTTTCATTAACTACAGCAAGCTGGGGATGTGGAGGGAATGGACTCAGGGGAAGAGATAGAAAGAGTGCACCACATACTTCCTAGATCCCTCATAAATTGTTCAGATGATTAACTACCAATGGTGTTACATTCACTTAATATCAGATCTGAATTTACCTAGCTTCAGGTTTTTTTCCTTTGAAGAATTTTCTTTTCCTGTATCCCAGTACAGTTCTACTGCAAAACACTTGATATGCAGTACTTGTAGTAATTATACATTATTTCTGAAGATTTCATTGCATCTTGGTCTTGAAGCAGTATGTTCTATCCACAGTCCTAGTTAAAATTAGTTTTACACAATTTAAAATTCTCACGTTGAACATAGTTGGGTTATCTTATTTTTCTGCTAGTAATTTAAATAATATTACCATTGCATTTGATCACCATAAAATATTTCTCACTATAATAAAAATTGGAGATTATAGAGGATAAGTAAAACATAGGTGATATTTATATTTTTGATCTGTCAGAAATGCTAATGGTAAAATTTTAATGCTTTGGAATCCAGAAATTGAATTCCTGTCTGGATAAGTAAGCATTTGAATAAAGCTGCAAGAAACATGAAAGAATTAAAAGTTACTTAGATTTTTCTTTTTTAATTACTGTTTATTTAGTAGAACCTTAATTCTGTGTCAGTACCATTTACTGAAGCAATATGGGGAAGACAAGTTGGATTAACTAGAAATTGATAAAATATTAGTTTGGTTAATCAAGAACACAATACACAATGAAAATATTGCAAAGTGACTTCTGTGTCAAATATGAGTGCAGATAGGTATCCAACTTTCATTGCTTTCTTGGGAAAAAACCAAATCCTTATGAATATTGCTGATTTGAAATGGAAACAAATTCACATGTGCACATATACATGCACAGACACTTGTCATGTCTCTGTGAAGTGGGGATTTGGATTTCACCTGTGGTGACCTGATCACATCCTTCTGCTTCTTCTGATCATTAGACCTCATTCAAAGCAGGGAATTGCACTTTTGTCTCCTTAATGTCAGCAGACTTCCTTTAAAATCAGGTATAAAGAAGCATTGTTATAAGTCTATTAATTTGAACTCTTTTTTGTAAATAATTATTCCACTGATATAAATATGTTTCTGTGTGTGAGAGAGAGAAAAATGAAAAAAGAACTCTTCTTACTAATATACTGTTCCTAAACATTTATCTGGTTACTTTATCTGGTTAGCTTCAGGATGTAGTTGAGTTCTTTATCGCTCTCTGTTTTTTTTTTTTTTTATTTTGGATCTAAGAATTTTCTCCTAATGATAGTTACATTAAAAGTAGCTTGCTTGGATAAAATATTTTATTTCCAGAAGTCTCTATTTCGTGTTTAAACAACTATTGGGAAGTGTTTTGTCCACCAGGGTATCTAACTGAGTAAAATATTTTTGGCCATACAGATGTTATTGAGTTGCATTGAATTTACTCTGCATTCTCAACCTGAGTTTATTTGTCTACTTCAGGCACACCTAATCAAGAGAATATTGAAAACATTAATCATTTAGGAACTAGGAATAATGTTTATTTTCTACTTTTGAGTATTGAAGCAAATGAATAATCTGGATTTACAGGTTGCAATAGCAAGGTCAGCAAAGATTAAGACAATTTCAGTGTTTATAAAATTATTAAAAGATATTGCGTTAATATGGGGTGAAACAGAAGGAATGGGAACATAGAAAATTTGAAAGAAAGGAGGTGATATTAATTTAAACCGTACTGTATGCAACTGACCAAATGTTGTAAGACTCCCCTATACAGAAATGTCATTTAGGTTGCTTAGACTAAACACCCAAAATGTTTAAGGTGAACTTTCATCACCCACTGGCAGAGTTAGGGCAACTGTTGATCAGCATAGAGAAAGGTCATTAATTTTATCACTGATTTGCCAACCTGTTTCACATTGTTTTCTTTCAGAGATTCAATGGCAGATCAAGGCAGTAGGGAGCTTCATATTACTGATGCTTCATTATTTAAATTATACTTGTGAACATAATAAAAAATATTATATTTACCACTTAAAAGTAGACTACAGATTAAAGTTTTTCTGTCTTAAAGTTTTTCTCTTTAAATTAAATCCATCCTTTCATGCATAGTTACTCTCCTCTTCTATCCCATGATGCCCATATAGAATTACACTGCTGAGAAATTTGAGCTAAAGAACAGTCTTGGAGATGCTATAGCTTCTTTAATAGAGTGCTGTGTATGGAAAAGTTATACTGGAATTGTGCAGATGTGGTAATCTGTAGAAGAACTCTATGTCATCAGAAGAAACCCAAACTCTTAATAGTGCATTGTATACCACAACTAAATAGGTCTTTCATTCCCAGCTCTCCATCTTTCACTGCAGTGTTTCATCATCCTATCTGTTTAAAACTTTCCTGTGATTTAAGCCTGTTTTCATGCCCTTCACTTAGATAAATCAAAAATTAATTCTTACTGTCTATTAGATAAAATACTGAGGGAAAGGTCCCTGGTTCCAGTACTTCTTTTCTTGAATTTTAAACCTTCTAATGTTAATTCTGATGATATTCAAGGGGAGTTGTTTTATATTTTTTTTTTCTGACAGAGACAATTTATAATGGATAATTTACATAATTACAGGATGAATCAGATCAGGATATGTTTTCATTGTGTTAAGCAAAACTATATCAGGTACATTATAAGGGAAGAAGAGTGGTTGTGTTACCCAGCTAGGTTCAATTTAATATGCATTTTAGTGGAAGTTGTGTTTACTCTTTTCCATGTGTGGAAGCCACATTAACTCTAAAGAGAAAGCACTGATAGTAAATTGCTGCCAGGAAATCTTTGTAGCAATTCAGCAATACAGATCACTAAGTCTGCCAGGTGATAGGTGATAACAAAGCTATTTTCTCTGTCATCTTGTACAATCCAAAGTCATACGAATGCAGCAAAGTAAAAATACTCCACTTTCATACCCAACATACAAAGTAACAAAAGAAAAGAAAAAAAAGGAAAAAAAAAAAGCAAATCTCATTCAGATAGAATGAAGTTTCAGAGGAATTTTATATATGGCTTCAGAGAAAAACGTTTTTGACATTTTCTGGCTGGTTACAGTCCTATTCTAAGAGAGGGAAATCTTCCTTAAAGATAGGGAGAAAAGGAAGAGAGTGACAAATTCACTGGGCATATTTAAAAGTGGGGAAAGTTCCCACTTTTTTTTTTTTTTTTTGGTGGGGAAATATATACAATACAAGTTTTGACATTTTAATATATAGATGGATTCAGAAGTCTACTCTGGACCTGAAGGCAAGGATGCATCATTGAGTTTATTTGTTTATAGAATGAAACATGAAGCCTTAGAGAGTCTGATGCTGAAACTGTCAGTGTACCATGAATCACTGGTGCATAGGATAATGCATTATTTTTATATGCTTCTCCCTGAATAAAAATGACAACAAATAAGGACAACAACTTAGCAAAATATGGAGGACAAAAGCCAAAGCTGAAATATTTCACTAAAATTCCTGAGGTCAGCTATTTTCCAAAATATTCAGATTTGAAAGACACTAAGTCACAAAAGCACAGTCTTATGGTAGTGGATCATTTGGATTTTTTGGCTGGAATTCCTTTGGATTGACACAGGTTATGGCAGTTTTTTAATTATGTGCTCAATTATTCAATCATAATGTGTGAAGAATGTTTCTCAGTCACGAAGCAGCTCAGTGATTTTAATCCATATAAACCAGGCTGCTGAAGAGGAGCAACGAGCTAGACTGCTATCATGCACAACTGGGTAACTTATTTTTACCACTGGAGGATTCTTCTATGAAATAGTAATATTAAAGCTATTGCAGAAAGTAGAGGTATCATATTGCATTTTTCACTCTCATGTGGAGTTTAGATCATTGCTGTTGCTGTGATGCTCTCTGTTTCAACTGTGTAAGTGATCTTCTTACAATTTTTATACTTCCCCTCATACCTTTGGTGTAACCTTGCAAGTAACTCAGTATATCACGTCCATTTGAGATAATCTCTGAGCTGTCTAATTGTACAGTGTTCCACTGTTGGTACTCAGTGCCTCATTTGGTAGTTTTTCTCCATGGATTTGAAATACACAATGCAGAAATTACATACATTATTTCTAAATATATCTTGTTTAGCTATAATCTTCTGAGTTAATATGATTATTAGTATTCTCATGAGTGAAAACAAAATGCTCCCCTAATCCTCATAAATTAAGAAACCATATTTGTTTCAGCATTTCTTACAGTGTGTTTTTAGCCTAATAGCAATGTACTGTAGGTGGTACTTACAACTTTGAGACCATTTTGAGTAATTCAAGTAGTGCCCCTGTGACCTTCTGAGTGCTAGTTTCACTGCAGAAAACACCTTTAGCTCTTTCTGATTTGCTTTTAAGAACAGCTCCCTTTTGCAATATTAAGATGTTTACAAGGCCACAGCTCTTTACCTTAAAACTGTAGTGAATTGAGATACTCACAGATGAACATAAGGAAAATATGAATTAATGTCAAAATTAGGTGTGAGATACTCCTGACTGCCAGATTTCTGCCTGATCCATGAGAGTAGGTGTCCCTTTGGAATGCCACAATTCTGAAAAGGATTCAGTAACTGATGTCAGGAGTCTTGTTTTTCAGGACAGCATTGCAGAACAAGTGTGAGAGACTGAAATGTTCTGATTAACGGCTTAAACACTGTCATGAAGAATATTTTTTTCTTTATGGCAAAACTGAATAAAGAAGCTGTGACCACCTAAGCCCACCCTTCCCTGAATATAACTCCTGACTGGAACTTTGGACTGTGAGTTAATCTGCTTAAGGAGTGTTGAGATAGATAAAGCTGACACTAGAGTCCAATTATCTCAGGTCTAGGGAGAAGGTCTAGGGCTGAGGGAGAAGAATATATCCACAAGGAAAACCAAACCCAGCAGCTGTCTTGAAAATCATCTTTGCAGGGTTCAGGGGAATGCCACAGCCCATGGTGAGGCCAGATTTGCACACACACTGCCCCCCAGCGAAGGGGAAGGAGGAGAATTTTGGGTATGTGGCATAACCTCTGGTCACAGGCAGTGAACATTCACCCTCCCTCACACAAACTGGCTCAGGTGTTAATCCTTCCACCATGACAAGGCCACATCCACAGGACATTCAGCTGAGGAGGTCACAAAACATCAAAGACCCTCCAACCACCCCTGAGACTGCAAAATGATGCAACAGATCCAGAGTCTGTTGAAAGAGACTGTGTCAAACTTGCCCTCCCAGGGGAGGTACCTGGGCATTCCCATATGCCCAAACATTGGGAATGAGTCTGTTGGACTCTATGCTTTGCAGGACTCTCACCACCAAGAAGACCAGAAGAACAGGATCAACAGGACACAATGGGGATCCATGGAGTGGTGATATTTTCTACTTAATCTGTTTCTCTGTTACTCTCTTTCTCTCACCCACTCCCCCATTTCTAATTTTTCTCTCTCTCTATTTTCTGTTAAATAAAAGCCATACTATTGCCATTAACAAATGGTCTGCTTTGTACCTTAATTTGAGCAGAGGTATTTCTCTAATAATTTTAATAACCAGATCATAAATCCACTTTTTTAAAGTAGTCTATGCAGCACTGGGGGAAGATGTTGGAAAATTTTATTGAAATTTTTTTAAACTTTAGTGCAATAGTGTTTGATCCCAATATCTGTGATGGATATTCTTGTGCCAGGAATTGCTTCCTTATTTACCTAAGTCAGTGATTAATATGTACTAGCAGATGTTTTAGTTTTGAGAACAAGGATTGTGTGTCAGAGCAAAGAACGATAAGGGAAGTTCGTTATGACCGCATATTTGAGACATTTTCAAGGAGAAGAAATTCATTAGAAGATCCAGAACCATATCCTAGTAAGTCCATGGAAATAATTAGCCTAAATGCATGTATTCAGACAATGTAATGAATATGTAATACAAATGTGATGAATATATATTAGTTTCAATAATATAAATTGTTCTGTTAGGTTGTTGAGTATGCATTACTTTATGAGCAATACCCATGCTTCCAGCACTGTTAATAAAGTAATGTTAGCTTTCTAACATAGCAAACTGATTGGACATTTATTTCATACTTTTCAGTGACAAGAGGAGGAAGGAGGCATTGAAATGTGTGAGACAGTTGAGAACTGAATATTAGGCTGGCAAGAGTGTTACAGGGCAGTGAAGCAGTGCTCAGTGTTATTGCTAGCTGGCTGTGTGGACTGTCTTCATGATCACTGGGTTGAATTGCTTTACTAGCAATTGCTGTCAGTGGGCATCAAAGAGTTTGGGACAACTGGCATTTTCAGAAGAGATAGGTAATTGAATAGACTGAGCAGTGTGACAGGAAAACAATTGGAGAGTTCCTAAAAATACATGTCCTATTACATTCACATTGTACATTTAAATAAGATATCTCCTTGTATCTATGAACAGGAATAAGATTAAAACAAAGATCTTTCTCAGGTAGTCTGTATGCATTAAATATTTAGTTCATGCTCACTTGATTTAACTGAGCAATAAAAAAGAAGTCTTTTGATAATGAGAGGAAGCTATTGCTACTCAGAGTGGGTAGACAAGAAAGGATCTGCAGACGAACATTGTGCTGTTTGTTCATCTGTTATGCAACTAAGAATATTTCTGAAACTTTGAAAAGGAGATGGCCTGCAGGAATTGAAAATCTCCATTGAGGCAATGGTGAGTATTTGGATCATCATAACAATCCTTGTGACTATAGCAATGAAACTGGTAATTACAACACATTTTTAGTTTCAAGGCCTTTTTGCAATTATGTTGAAAGGTCAAGACAACATTACCCAACACAAGAAAGATTTCAAATCTGTGTTTAGCCTTTCAAGACTGTGTTTGAGCGATTTTCTAGAAAGTTTAACTTTCAAAGACAGTGGCCACTGAGGGCATTGGTGGGGGAGTGCATTGATTTATCAGCTCAAATCCTAGGCTTAAGTGAGCTCAGGGAAAAAAGAAGTGAATTCAAATATCAGTCAAAATGTGAGTAAGTGACACTTTTATACTTTTAAAGTGTAAAATCACAATTTTTTCATGTCTGATCACTTTTTCCAATTTAAGAGAACTTAAATATCTTTCACTCTGGCATTGATAACCACAGGATCAGTTCATCAAATAAAGAACACCAGCCAAGAACATGCTTTTGTGATAGCTTGCAAATGAAATTATTGCTCAAATAGACATGGAAAGCAAAATAAGACCTTTCAAAGTTGGAAGATAAATAGGCAAGTTCACAATTATTAAGTAGACTAATCAACTTTCTTAGCAAAACTGTAGTTTATAAAAAAATAACTTCAAAAGGAAGATAATTTACAAGGAAAATCAACATATTTTAGAATTACTTGTAGAGTGATAAGGCAGACTTTTGTTTTTTCCAGCATTAGAGTTTTGATCTAAACATATCCAAAGGAAGCCTGCAGTCCTAATTTCCACCTCCATACCGGCTGATGTAATTTTTCTCCCCTTTATTCCACGTCACAGTTTGGGATTTGTGTTGTTTACATTCCCCAATTCGTTACAAAACTTATTCCTTCACACTTTAACGTCTATCATTTAATTTTTGCTCATATATATTTCAATCTCTGTCTTAGACTAAATGTCATTATATTCCCCTTTTATCAGGGGTTGGATGGTCCTACTTGTCCTGCTTGCTGGATGGTTCTGCTTGTCCCTTTACCACTCATGAGAGGCTTTACATTGAAAGGCACCTCAGCCTGTCCTTGTGACCACATCCTTTCCTCTCCACATTCCTGCAGAGGTTCACCATCTGTAGTTGCACAAAATTCAGTACTGCTGCACTCTGCTATTCTGTTGCATTGACATTGCCTGCCTTCACTTCAACACCTGTTTCTCCCCCAGGCTTTATTTTTTTTTATCCTCAAAGTTCCTATGAAATACTTCCTTCTTCTCCTTATTTTCTGTAGAACGACTAAAGATTTATTAGCCAGGAACTGTTTCTAATAACATGTATGTGCAGTGCCCAATTCAATAAGGTTCTTAGTGCTGTGAGAACCTCTCTGCTTCATGAATATGAGCCTGAATAACCCATTCTGTAAAGGCACACCAGACTACAGAGCAAAACCACATAAAAATATGGAGTGGTCACCACCTGTGGTACTGCCTCTGATCCTCCAGTACTAATAGCCAGGTAAGCTATGGTGGCTGAGCTGCCTGCTGGTCATGCTTGGCACATCACCAGAGCAAGACTTGAGCTCACTGCTGGATATATTGGAAAGTTTCTTATCTGTTCAGCTGACACCCCTATCAATAAAGATGCTGTAAAACAAGTAAAAAAATAACATACCCACTAATTAATTTTTCCTGGACTGGAACTGTATTGTCTGGATAAGGATAATTCCTGGAATGATACTGTTGTGTAAGTTGAACTTCTCTCCACTTGCTGGCTGATGCAGAAAGGAGGCATCTATAGACAAGATCTTTCTATAAGTTTTGGATTTCCGTCGCTATGAAGACATCCTTTCTGCTTAAGTCTAGTGAGGGGAAGGGAAAGGACCTGAATGTTCCTGCTGCTCTAGGAATAAAAGAAAACACAAGAAGGAGAATTTTGATGCTTTTTGGCCCTACTTTGCAGATTAGCTTATTTGCATTTGAACTTGATATTTTGCTTTTCCCTACTGGGTGTGGCAGCATCTCTTCCACAGATGCCCTAGAAGAGAAAGACAAAAAAATCCCTATGTCTGAATACTTATCTTAAGAAAAAATTCTCAAGGTGTTGCTAAGGAAATGAAGATAGGTACCTCAGGCTATTTGCACTCAGAGATGGTATTCACAGGTCTTTGCAACCATTTCCTCTCCACTCACTTGTGTTTAAGAGATCTCCTTAATTCTTTTGAGTTTAATGCATTTTTAAATCTTCTTGGCAAAACAAAGCTAAAAATGGAATTTGCTAGCTAGCAAAAATACCTTAACTATTATTAGTGTCTTGGCACTCTCTCTAGGTTGTGAATCTATTGGGATTAACTTACTGAAGCCCTATTATTGAGGTATTAATCATATCAGACTTCCAGCCATGTCTGGCAATTGCTCAAAATAAGTGTAACATTATTCTTTTTCACATGCAATGTCTCCAACTTTCCAACTGCCAGATAAGAAATAAAAAAATGATGTGGCACTCCTCTAGAATTCAAATGTAATACCACATTCATTCCAAATCTAGCACATTTAAGACACTGTGAGTCTAATTCCCTGTGGGAGCATATTAGTGCAGATTCAGTTATACCAACAGCAGGCTCTGCTGATTGACGTCAGCTGAAAAACTCTGCAAGATACACACAAGTAACAAGCACAAACCTCAAGAAAAGTAGGACCCTTTCACGTCTTTGCCTTCCTTTGCGACCTCCAGGTTAGGGGTCCTTGCTGCTTTAACACTGACTCTTTTCTCAATGAGATTTTAACACCTTTCCTAGCCTAGGAAATTTTTTTCCTCCAAAGAGGAAGAAAATTGTTCAGAAAACACTTTAGACCAGGAAAATTTCAGCTCTCAAGTCTGCAGATGGTAGAGATATGTTCAACTTATTCAGAATTAAGGTATTAGTGATCCTCCAAGTCAGGAATATGCTAATTGACAAATAGTGATATTGTTTTAACTGCCAAAAGATTTTTTTCTCTTCGACTCTTTCATTACTGGTACTATCTGTCCCACAAAATATCTTTTGCTGTCTGTCATTTACACAAACTATCTGACAAAGGACCACAACCCTTCAAAAATTAAATAAATAAACTAGTTCACCTCCTACATGTTGGCTTTATTTCCCCATAGATCATACTCATCTGTAATTCCTATGGTTTCTTTTCCTATTTTAGTCCATCCACATTTAATATAGCACTGGATATGTAATCCCTTAGGCTGATCTGTCTGCTCATTTTGTTTATGAGGGTGCAAAAGCCTGGAGTAGAATCTCCAGGCTTGCATGCTGTTGGTGCTGTCTGTGCAAGCTTGCTACTTATTTTGTGGTACTTTCCTGGCCTCACATATTAAATACTCAGGTATAAGTACCTGAGTATATAATACTCACACATTAATATTCAGCATGGAGCAATGCCTCAGAACTTTTCCTCCTCATCAAACTGAGATCAAACCCCCTTTTTTACTTCTGGGAAGAACTTGTCTCTTCCTCTACTACCTTTTTTTTCACCACAAGGGAGAAGAGAGATTTCGACATTTTAGTTCTTCAGATTTTACCTCAACTCAGATTGTGACATGCCAAGATTGTTTTACAACATGAGGCAGCTCTATTGCTATGTTAAAACTCATTTTTCTCACTAGTTATACAAAAGATAACATTTTTGTTTTAAGATTTTTGCTAGGAGAAGCAGCCATTTTTAGTCCTGAAATCACCCTGGTGTCTTAGGTTGTACTGTCAACATCTGAACTGACCCCATCTTTCTAAGCCAAATACAACGTCATCAGCAGTTACCTAGCTGGGATCAACACTTTGACAGGTCATTCTAGCAGGCAGACAGCTCCTATCTGGGTCATCAGTACCCATCATCACATGTTACCACTATCCATGATTATATGCCAGAAGAGCATTCCTTTGTTATGCTTTCCCTGGCTATTCAGGACCACCTATCCCATGTGTATATTGATGGTCACCAGAAAGGTTCTGTATCTGTGAAGACACATGCAGTTGTGCCTACACACTACGTGCTGGTGAAGAACCACTCTGCAGGTGCAAATAGAGAGTAAATAGTGCATTGTGCAGACTCACCTGGCTTGTCCTTTCTGCAGACAGGAAGAGAAAAGAGAGTTTATGTTAATACATATAAACATGCAGCAAGACCCAATTATACACATAAGTCCCAACTCTATAGGCTGTACTTCCACAGCCATAAACACCATCACACACTGCAGTTTCCCCATCCATATCCTACTATTCCTTCTCCAATAGTCAACCACTCCTTTCTTTCTTCTCCCTCTTTTCATTCAACCAGTGGTTTTTTTCACTTTTTTTCATCTCCTAGCCCCCTCCATCTTGCGCTAAATCCTGTGGTACAGGGACTCTCATTTCTAGGTCCATCCCAAAGAATTGCACTTTTTTTATTCAAAAATATTTTTCATCTTTTGTGTTACAGCTTTCTTCCCTTTTATTCCACCCCCTTCCCTCTTTAATAAGCACTCACGATTTCCTTCTGGGAAGTATTTTGTGTTGCCAATACAGTTTTCCTTGTCTGACTACAGCATTCTGCTCTTCTTCCTCCTTAAGGAATTGACCATGCTGCCATCCCAAAAACTTCAACAAGGTCAAGATGCTCATTGTTTTTGCAGAAACAATGCAAAAAGCCATGAATTAAGAAAATACAGGTGCTGCTGGTGCATCAGATTCCACATGGAAAAGACACAGTAACAAGATCCTCCTAAAACAGGTTGATCAAGTCTGTAGGTGCATGAGCAAGTCCTGCTGTGCCAGTTAACTCCTTGCTGCTTTCAGTCTGCAGAGCTGGGACTTAAGTTAACTCCTTGCTGCTTTCAGTCTGCAGAGCTGGGACTTAAACACAAAACAGTCTGTGTGCTGCTGGCCCCTGGCCTCGTGCCTGTCTGAGGATACAGATGCTTTCTTCTGCAGTTGAACAAAAGTATGAGCCAACACACATTCGTTCTGGACAACTAGGAGGTTTGGGCTTGAGCATGAACTTGAAAGGAAGGTAACACAACAGCAGGAGACACCTGAGGGGGGAAATTTCTTATATGACATGTGTTGCAGTTCTCTTCAGTTTATCTTGATGGGAGTGGTAGTGTAACTAATCCAACTGTGAAAATGGTAAATACTGGAAATATTGGAAGTGGAATAATGAGAATACTGGAAACTGAAAATGGAAAAAAATGAAAATTCCAGTATTTTCCCAAATACTGGAAAATACATCAAATGTCAAGCGAAATTAGAGGATAGGTGAACTTGATATCCATTTTCAATCAGAAGATAGTGTTCCTGTCAAAGGCTGTGATATGGCAACCCTCATTTGTATATAAAAGCAAAACCATCTCTTAAACTGTGAATTTCTGAAATTCATGAAGTCACTGGAAATGAAAAATATTGAACATATAAACAAAAAATACAAAAAAAAAATCACTTTTCAATACTTTCACTGCCCATATTCATGTAAACAAAGTTTCTACTGAATGAAGAATTTTGCCTTAGAACACTTCCTGTATTAAAATTCTCTTGTCGAGAAACTACACGGTAGTTTTTGGCATCAGTGAATAAAATTCATGTATGTTATAAGGAAAGGGCAGCTTGATTGATAAGAAGGAAAAATATTATTTATTCTATTTTAAGATTTATAAAGTGTTGCTTATTCACTTTTTTGTTTTTTCACTTCTACAACTTAGTGTATGTCATATACAACTGTATAATGTCTACAAATGGATTGGTGGTTCATTTGTAATCCTCAATGGATACAGCATGTATGCAGTTTTTCTGAAATACCTCCACTAAAACCATCTCATTAAAATTTTTCTCTTACATTTGCCTAATTCTTTATTAAACACAGAAAAAGACCTCTGTCATTCTCAATGCTCCTAGCTTTTACCTACATAACTAAGTACATTGTTCATGTTTTCTGTTTTGTTTATACTTTGCAATCTGATTTTTAAAAAATGAAACATGTTTTAATTAAAGAAATGCATTCATATATGCAAGGGAAGATAATAATTGCATTACAGTACAAACTTGTTAATTTGCATTAATGATAGGTAGAACTATGGTGAATTACGGAATTTTGCAAATTAACATCAAAGTGAATAAATAATGAAAACCAGAGTGTAGTTAATCCACAAAAAAAAAAAAGTTTCATTAATTCCTTTTATGAGTTGTAATTTGGCTATAATTATCTGCATTTTTATTTTTCTTTTATTAAGAGCTAGTGGAATATCTGATGTGTTATGATGCTAAAAATGATTTCTGCTCCACAAAGTTTACAGTCAAGAGAACACCTGCATAAAAACAAGTGACTGTTCTGGAAAATACACAGGTGAGCATGACCTGTTATTTTTCCTCCTCATCATCATCCATATCCATTGCTGAGGTGTTCCAGCAATAAGCCTGATAGGGTTCATAAGCATAGAAGGAAAGTCTTTAAAGTAGACACTGGAAGAAATTGAAGGGAGTTTTGGGCTGCTCATACAGAGGGGGAATGCAGGTTAGTGAGGTTTTGATGTATGATGAAATTGAACTTAAACTTATCAAAATATAACTTTCTTTGAATTTAAAATAATTAAAAAGTGAATATGCAAGTACCTTTAATACATTTGCAAATAGGCCCTGATATCTTAAAAAACTGTAGTAGATGGTGTTTTGACTACCAAAGGAGATATTTCATGCTAGTTTTTAACTAGCAAGAATGATAGAATGGGTAAGGTCACCCAGTCCAACCTCCCTGCTCAAGCAGGGTTCTCCTAGAGCACATTGCTCAGGATTGTGTCCATATGGCAAGCAATAAGTTAAATAATACTGGGCTCACTATTGAAACTTGGGGAACACCACTAGTGACAGGTCTTCAACCTGTGCCACTGATAACAACCCTCTGAACTCTGCCAGTTCTCAACCCACTTTGCCATCCACTCATCCAGCTCACCCTCCCTGAGCTCACCTGTGAGGATGTCACAGGAAATCTTGCTGAAAGCCTTTCTGAAGTCTAGGTAGGCAATGCCCACTGCTCTCCCCTCATGTCTCCAGCCAGTTGTCCCAAGATGGAAAGTAATCAGGTTGGTGAAGCATGACTTCCCTTTGGTAAATCCATACTGACTACTCCTGATCACCTTCTTGTCTTCTAGATGATTAAAATAGCCTCCAGAACGTGCTGTTCCAGGTGAGGCTGACTGGCCTGTTCCTCTTTCTCCCTTTTTGAAGACTGGGGTGACATTCACTTTCTTCTAGTCCCCAGACCGCTCTCCTGACTGCCATGACCTTTCAAAGATAAGAGTGCGATAACAATGATGTGTGCCAGTTCCCTTAGCATCCATGGGCAAATCCCATCAGTGCCCATGGACCTGTGGATGTCAAATTTGACTAAAGGGTCTCTAGCCTGAACCTCCTCAGAAAATGGAAAGTTACCCTCCCCCCAGACCTTCTCCCTGGTCTTCTGGGTCAGGGATTCCTGAGCGCTGGCCTTGTTAGTGAAGACTGAAAGAAAGCTGTTCAGTATCTCAGCTTTCTTTGAAACTTCTGCTGCAGAGTTTCCTCTTCCACTCAGTGGTAGGTCCACATTTTCCTTAGTATTCCTTTTGTTATTAATTTAAATTATATTGAAATTGAATGATATTCAAATTAATTGGAAACATTCTTCTTGTTGTCCTTGACTTCCTTAGCCATATTTATTTCCAAATGGACCTCAGTCTTTCTTGTTTCATTTCTGTATACTCTGATAACTTCCCTATATTCATCCCAGGCATCCTGTCCCCTACACCTCATGTATTTCCTGCTTATGCGTGAGTTTTCAAAAGAGTTTCTTGTTCATCCATGCAGATCTCCTGCCTCTTTTGCTAAATTTCTCATCCATTCTCTAGAGCACATTCCCATTTGATTACTCCAAGATGATCCCTGAAGAGGGAAAAGTTAGGTATCCTGAAGCTCAGGTGTGTTACCTTTTCATTGCCCAGCTCCTTGCAAGATACTGAACTCCTTGCTGTAGTCGAGGTTCCCCCCAGTGCTCACATCTCCAGATTTTCCTTGTTTGCCACCATAAGGTCCAGCAGCACACCTTTCTGCGCTGGCTCCTCCATTACCTGTTATTGTCTTTTAAAGTACAAGAATCGTGGAGAGAAGAAAGTGACAGGATTTATTTTGTTTTTACCAGAATGTAAAGATTTGGACAGTAACACTACAACAATGTAGTTATACTACATTGCAGTTATAATGATAACCGCTTCAGTTACATTGGCTGTGGACATTCAGTCCACTTGATTGTATCTGCCCCAGAAATGATTGGCGCACAGTTGTCTGTGTGATGTGTCTAAAGTAGAAGTGATTGTGTTTTTTTTCACTTTTGGTGTAAATTTTGACCCAGATACTGTGCTGGGGCACAGTAGGTCACAGTAGTACAGATGGTGTTGGCCACACTGTCAGACAAATGGCTTTGTAAACCACCCTACCTTGCTTTCAGCTTGCCAAGTGCTCAGGCTGCCTCCAGCCAACTGTTTCATCAAACCTTCTTCTGCCTGACTGTGGATTGTCAGGACAGAACCTAATTGAAAAAGAAGCATGGAGAATGTGAGGAAGACACAGACATCTCCTCAGGTGAGCCCCTGTTCTGCTAAACAATCTAGTTCTGGATTTGTTCCCAGGCAACCCCAGGTCATCTAGTTTGCATACATGTTAGATAAGACCCAGGCTCTTCTGAACAAGCTATGTCCTTCTGAGAAAAAATTCGAGGGATGATTCGCTTGGGATTTCTGTTCCTCTATATAGGATGGACAAGAGCATCGGTAACACCGTTTCTATGGAAACATCTTACCTAGTTACTGCACAGCTATGAAGCTAGTAACCTCTGTAATTGGTGTGGGGCTTTTCTGTGGGCTGTTCCAGAAAAACATCGTGCATGTATAAAAGTCCTCAAGGTGTTCACATCTTCATTATCTAAATGCAAGATACCCTTCATTATCTAAATGCTAGCTACTATTTCAGCCAACTTGGTCACATTTGAATAAACAGCAGTGGTCACTGAAGTACAAACTTTTACTACAACGCTGTTTGGTACTTCACTGGTTGGCATCATACTGGTTACTTCATGCAGCTGTGAAAATCCACTCTGATTACTTTCGAGTGACGATTGTAACACATTTCATTTTGATTTGGACGTGTCTGTCTGAATCTGGGAGCAGATGAACTTTTCCAGCAATTCTGTGATCGTGTCCTCCCACAGGTACAGATTGATACAATTGGCCTTTGTTTGTTTGGATGGCAGAGTGTTTCTTAACTGCCATAAGCAGTGTGCACCAGAACTGCCAGTTGATGAGTGATGAATCTGTGAGACTGTGTGTGCTCCTGCAGCTCCTGCTCTGCCATCCGCTACACTGAATCCACCCTGATCACACTGATGCATGAATTCATACAAGCAAGGGCACACTGTGGACCTGGAAAACAGACTATTAAAAAAAGCCAGTTTCACATCTAAGTAACTGCAATATTAATTCATTTCTGACAGTATGGGCAGATAGTATATCTGACTTTGCAGTATGCTGGAACGTTCTGGATTATTTGTCCAAGTCTGCAGCAGCTGTTGAGAAAAAGCATCTGTGAAGGAACAGCACCTGCACTAATATTTGATTTATCTGAAAATGGATCACTTGAACAGCACAGATCATGGAAATGGGATAGCTCAGAACTAAGTACTTGGGAAGATGGGAAATAAGTGCAGTACAGGAACAGATATTGGGTATACAAAGGGCTATCAGGCTCCAGGTGTAGAGGAACGAAGGCAAAGCGTGATGAGATTTATTATAGTTGGATTTAGTTCAAGGAGAACTCTCTCCAGTAGGCTGTTAATTTCACAAAAGATTTCAGGAATCTCAGTCTCCTGTTAAACAAAATAGCAGTCAGAAAATAGAGCAGATGCAGTAAACCATTAAAAATGGAGGCTCATTTGATATAGATTTTTCTTATTACTTTAGCGTGCCACTTAATAAAAAACCTAATATGGAAAACACTATAAATATGTCACTCATCATAAAGTTGCTTTAAACAATGAGATTGTAGTGACATAGCAGGGTGAGTGTAGGCACTAAAATAACATACACAGTAATTCTGCTCTCTCACCCAAGAGCTGAAGAAAATGAAGTGATAGTAAGAATACAATGGCTGCAATCACTTTTATTTTATTCATGCTCCACTGAAGTTTGATGCACATGCTCCTGCCTGTACTACACATTGTGTTAGATAACTGGCATTTTAGTAATGGGAATAGATATGTGTGAATGCAGGATTAAAACTTCCTTTCTTCTCTCAATGCTATTTATATTTCAAACCTTCTCATGTGTACTCATGCCATAGCAAAATGTAGCTCTCATTTTAGTAATTGTGTTTTTCATTGTCATCCTACTTGTTTTCTCAGTGTACCTCCCTAAGTTTCTGCCTTTGATATTTTATTTCAAAGTGTTTATCACATTTCATCTCAGTTCTTTTCAGTTGAATATCTGACATAGAGTTGTTACATTTCTTCACATCTTTTCACTTCTACTCTTCCCTTTCTATTCTTTGTTTATTCTTTACCTTATTCTTCTTTCCAGTTATTTTTCAGTCCCTTTTCCCTTTCTTCCTTCCACTCAGCTCTTTATCTATACTTCTCCTTTTGCTTACTGAACACTTTATTTTTCTCTCTTGATTCCTCTCTTTTCTTTTCCTATTAGCTGCTTAGCCAGAAGTTTCTCATTTGTGTTTTCTTTTCTTCCTGTGCCATCATTTGTTTGATTTTATACCTATAGAAATATCCTCAAATGTACCAAAATAGAGGGGAACTCATAAGCAAATGGTGGAGAACTGGATTACCAAGAAACAGAAAAAGGGCAAACCATGAGATAGGAAAGTATGGCGGTTTACGAGCAAAGATGGTCCATTTGGTGGCTAAATGGCATTGTCTACCACATAGCATTGAAATCACTGCAGCTTCCTTTCTGAGAGTGAAGTTCTGGGTCTAATGTTAGTTCCCTTCGTGGGAACATGGTGCTAATGCCACCTGGGTGGCGGGTTTGATACCCATATGGCCATTCACTTTAGAGCTGGACTTGATCCCTGTGGAACTATTCCAACTCAGAATATACTGTGAAATCTATGTGATGAAGTGTATGGCTTTATCTGAGACGAGGGGCACAAGGTTGCTGTTTCTGTAAGCTCCATGACAAAGAGGAGATTTTTTTTTTTCTTCTTAAGCTGCCCACAATACCCCTGAATTTTCTTCTTAGATGCTTTCCTTCCTGCAGCTTAGTGTTGTGAACAAATGCAATATCCATTGGTGTTCTGTCGAAATGTCATTCCAGAAACTACTTTGGTGGATAGTAAGGCTTTGTTAAACCTGGTATGTAGTATCATGCACATTGTTATATTAATAAAATTTTTGCAAGATTTTCATACAGCTGGCATGTAGTACCTGCCATACAATAATGATATCATACAGCATGGCATTTCAGGAGCTGGTACAACAGCTAAGTATGGCCCAATTAGTGCAGTAACTGTGTTGCAGCAGAATCAATATAAATCTCTGATGGAATTCCTGTGAGGGTAAGAAAGGGCAAGAAAGCAGGCATAATGTATTACTATTAATCAGTAAACATTATGATGCTAGTATAACATCTCCTCAAGTAGTACAACATATGCTGCATTAGTAGCAGATGTCACAAATTCTGAGACCTTATATAACACGCAGTATCCCTACAAAAAATTAAAAAATCAGTTCCATGTGAAAAATATATCTATAGCTTAGCATTTTCTAGGCTCTTGTTAGGAAACTTTGAATACCAGTATTGTAGTTTATTGGGGAAACAGTCAACGGTAGTGTGCAAAAACACAACATAAGTTTAAGGTTGAAAACAGATCCAATATGTCACATTGTGGAGGAAATACTACCCTGCATGTATTAGTTTTACATTGTAGAGCAGTGTATTTGGGTGGGAGCAGGAGACACTATAGACAGTGGGTAGATGGAGGCTACAGTGATGGTGAGAATATCTAATATAACATTCTCTTTACACTAGATGCTAAAATTGTACTTCTCTGGAAAAATACTCTTATCAACATTGTGTCTGAAAAGTGTGTGTTTAGCTTATATAAATGAAATCTGGATGTCATCAAAGTCAGGTTTCCTTTACCGTGTGACTTATTCAGTGTTTAAGAAAAAAATGAATGAGAAGGTGTCAGTGTTTACATTGTGACTATTTAGTTGTTTGAAGTTATATGCCTAATACTTTTTTTTGGGTGGGGATTGATTTTCATATTAAGAACCTGATGATGTAATTAGCTGTAGATACTTAAGATGTTCACATTTTTTTATGATTTTTTAAAAAATTATGATTTAAATAAAAGACTGAGGGTAGCATATGAAGACTTTATCTCAGAGAAATAAAAATCCACTGGATCGTATTAGATAAAACTGGTATGGGGACATTACTTTTTATATACAACATTATTGATATATGTACTGGAATGTATGTGTTCAAGGTGAATATTTAGATTTTGGAAATATGTTTGGAAAAAAATAGAAGGAAAATTACAAGTGTAAAATTAGCTGGGAAGTCTCTCACCTCTTCCATTCTGTAGTGAAGGTTAGAGAGTTAAGAAGCTTAATGTATTCAGTAAAATTAAGGTGATAAACACAGGAACTTGCTTTTTAATTTCTTCCCTGGAAGACAATAAATTTTGCTTTGTTTGACTCTAGGATAAAACTTTCAAGATGAATATTTGCCATGCAAAAGCATGTCTGTCCATAGCCTGATGAAAACATAAAAAAGGGTCTGATCATATTTTATAAACATGCTCACGGATAGTAAATTTCTGCCACCAGAGAGCTTTTGAGTCTGGTTTAACAATGCAAAATGTAGGTTTTTCTCCAGGTGAAAAAATCCAGACAAAAAGTTAGTTCTAAAAGTTAAATGAATTTAATCCTGGTTACTTGCTAGGCAACAAAGATCACTTCTAGCTGACTTTACTACCATACATTGCAGTTATGCTTACCAGTAGTTCTTCTACTGATATTTATTCATTTACCTGGAAGTAGGTTTGAATAAGTAATTGGTGAGTATCTCTATGCTTATAGTAAAGCCATGGGTACTCTGAAGCATATAAGGTTGTATAAAGGAGACCTTAAATTCACTAGTAGAATCATATGAACTGGGAGTGAAAGCAGAAGCTCAGCTGTAGCAGACAGAAGAGTTCACACAGAGATGCCTCGACCTGCCCAAGGGCTCCATTTTCCTTCCATATCTCTGATGGAGAAATAAATACTCTGTATAGTGGGCAACAGACCAGCAGCGGAAAACTATTTCCGACTATCTGGAATGCTCACTGGATGAGCATCAGAGCAGTGGATGTTATACTGAACTGAAGTGAGACTTCAAGCCATTATCTGACTAGACAGCTCTTATTTGGAATTTCTTTAGAAAACTGCTATTTATATCAAGAGATGTTTTCTCTTTCTTTAATTGTTTTCCTTTTATTTAGGCAAAAATATATTTGGTGTTTATAGAGCAGTGAATGATTTGACACAGACTTCCTGAAGAAGAAAGAAGTTAAGAAGCATGATAATGTGTTAATGGTCTGAGCCACAGGTATACTTATTTACAAAAATTGGACCCTTTAACTAAAGAAGTGCGTACAAATAATTATCCCAATTCTTCCTGCTACCAATATTAAGCACAAACTGCTGAAAAATAAAATATATTTCCATTCAGCCATAACTCTGGAGAAAATGAAACATATACCCTGTAGTGGTGTGTTTTTAGTTCTGTCAGTTCTATGTACGTATTTGTTCCTTGCTTTTATGCTGTTTTATATAAGTTGTAGTGGTTTGTTCCATGTACCCCCCTCAGTTTGTTCCCTATAGTTTACCCCAGTTACAGTTATATGTCAATCATATGCTATATAGCCCCCGGGTCCTGTCCGTCACTTTGAGACCTCACCTGGTTGCAGTGAGGGCGTTGAGTGATTGGGCAGGATCCCTGTTATTCCCTCCTTTGCCTCCCTGATTTGTTCTACTGTTTGTCCTTTACTCACATAGTCACGCCTTCCATCCCCCCCTGGTTGGTCCCACACTGTGCCCTTCCCCTTGCCCCTCCCCTGCATTTAAGGTGCTGCACAGAGATGATCTGTGCTCTGCTGGACAGACCCTCTGGTGGTGAGGTGGTCCTTCGTGGACATCAATAAACCCCAGCTGGTGTTCACTCATCAGAGTCCTCCCTTCTCCTCCTCATCTCTGCTCACGCTTCTGCGCGGCAAAGGCCCCACAGGATCCGGAAGGTCTCCCCGGATACCGGACCGTACCTCGCACTGCGGCCGGTGTCACGGCTGGCCAGGCAAAGCGGGACAAGGATCCCGACACACCATGACCACTGCAATACCCCAAAAAACATGTCTAAATGGGGGGTGTACATCAGAACTTTTTAAGAAGTTTTTTTAAGGATCCCCCTCAATCACCATTTTCCACCTTTTAACCAGTTTTGGGATGAAAGAACATGTTGAGAAGATTGAAAAAATATTGTTTTAATATTGATAGGGGAAAAAATGTAAGACAAAAGTATCAACAGGTTAATGTCTCTGTCATCACACCTGGACAGACTGCCCTGTTGGGCTGTGCAGAATTTCCTTACCTAAATACAAAAAAATGCTACAATGATGACAATAATATCAATTAAATCTGTTCAAGCCTCGTTTATCGAATAATTGAACTTAAATGCTAAACTGACCAAAAAACAAATTGCATTGATAAAATATTTTCCTGAGAAATATGTGGCTCTGGTACAACGTGATTTATGTTTAAAAATAAAGCTATACAAAATCAATGTGGTATGTACCAAAGGAACTAAAGACAGGCTAAGTTACATGTGTCAAAGACTGGCTAATGGAAAACCTTCTGAAATAAATGAAAATTTTCTTCCTTATGGATTAATGCAGGGTTTTTATCCTGGTCCACTGCCACTCATTCTCCTTATCAATGTCCTAGAGAAAAAGTGAAATGCTTAAAATGACCAAATCTTCCAACTGCAGATTTTGAAAACAGAACAGGTCAAGGGCAGCTGTTGTAGCAAGCTTTGTACATTCAAACAATGCATATTTTAACACATTCAAATTTAAAGTCTTTGATCTTAGTCCAAAGAAAACTCACTGTGGCAAAGAATACATCTTTCCTTGCATGATTTTGTAAATATTTTGGAAAATTTGAGAATTTGCAAACACTTTATTAAGATAAAATTAGTACATTCTTGCTCTGCACCCATCTCCCCTACCTTGTTAAGTCATGAAAAGTATGCAGATTTCAAGCAATATCTTTTGATGACTAGTGAGGACAAGAAGAGTTCTCCTTAGAGAAAGCCAGTAGGAAGCAAACACAAGCCTTATGGATTAGGAGGGATTTTGTCATACTCATTAATCTTGATTTTCCCATCTAATTGCGCATGTCCTTTTTGCCCTTTTCTCCTCAAATGCAAGAATTTTTGTGTTTAAAGGGTACCAGTTTCTGTCTAAATAAGTGTTTGAAAACCAACTTCCACAAGTACATCACCTTCAAAGGAAGTGTTACAATTAAATTATAAAATGCTGAAATCATGTCCTTCCCTGTGACAGAGACAGAAAAGAACAAGGTCCTGCAATCTCCATCATACAGTCAAGAAACTGATCCCAACAATTCATTCAGCACCTTCTGTGAGGTTTTGAACTTCCAGCTGTCAAAGACTTCCATGAGCTATTTCACAGCATCTAGAAGTGAAGACAACTTTAGGGGGGAAAGCATTGTTTGTGATGTACTTAGCTAAAAAGCATGGGCTGAATCTTATTAAATAGTTACTTTCTGCTTAAGAAACCAGTCAGTGTCTTCCCATATGATTCTGTAGAATTGAGATCCAATGAATAAAATATTCCACTTCATCATAAAAGATGACGTTTATTAAATGCACATTTAAAAAAATTTACTGGATACCTACAGACGTTGCAGTGTTATTAGGTAGGACTGGATTAGTCTGCCTGATTCTAGTAGAGTTTATCTGTAAAATATAACTTATTGTGCTGTCATAGAATATGCTGTACTGGCACTGCATCCCACGATTTTATTGTGATGATTACAGCTTTCAGTAGCCAAGCGACAAACTCAATAAAAGTACTCTGAAATTGCATTTTTGAAATTCCATCCCTGCCTGCAACTATAAACTCTGAAGAACTGAAATTTTAATAAAATAACTCAGGAGTATTTGATTTTCTTCTACTCTGGATCTGCCACCTTATTACACCTATTCTGTAAACTATTAAATGTTCAGTCCTGTAAACCCTGCACTTGATCTTCAGAATGTGCAGAGATGCCAAGGTATGGCTGAAGAAAGGGTGGAAAAGCTGAGGTGCAAAATGCTATTGACTTTGTTGTGTTAGTTACAACTTCAAATGAGAATGTACAAACCTGCTCTCTCTGTATCCACAGTAACAGGAGGGAGAGATGAAGGAATAGAGTTGATTTAATTGTGCAGATGTAAATAAAATTTTCAGGCCAGGAAAAAAGAAGCCATTGCATAAACACTAGACCATTTTCTAGTACATCCAGCCACCTAGAGAAGGAGCTCATCATTGCATTATGACATAAAATCAATATCTTGCAAAAGTCAGAAATAAGATAATGAAAGAGCAATATGTTGTACCTACAGAGATTGTATATATCCAGTTTGGTATTTAGGATATCAGACTTAGTGAAGGGGAAAAAAAGGCAAAAATCTTTCTTATTCAGAAGTATGCAACAATGTGAGACAAAATAGGTATTTAACAGGCCTCTGTTTATGTTTTTATCGAGATGAATTTGGATGGTTTTGATCTCTACTTTCTGCAATAACCACTCCAATGAAGTACTTAGAAAATAATGTTTTAGCAATATTTCTGTTATGACAGTAATTGGTAAAAAGAAGCAAAGCTGAAGAATGCTTGTGGATATTGAGGGAGCAATATTTATTACATTTCAATAACATTTTCTAGGGTACTACTTGCATAACCCTGACTCTATAAAAGGAGAGAGGATGATGAGTTCCCTTATATTGGGGAAAAAAATTCTAGTGATTATTTATTTGTAGTAACTTTTGGAAGGTTTATATCATTATAAATTAAATTGGTAAAGAAACATTGATGCAACAGGAAAATTACTACATTATTCCCTGGGATTGACATAATAAAAACCTCATTAAATCAAGTAATTGTATAGTATAATGGATCTTTTTTCATACAGATTTTTATTGCCTATGTCAAGCCTTTACTTAATGATATTAATGTAACCTATCTACATTCAATTCATCTGCACTGGAGTATCTCAAGGTGAAATTTGGTCTTGCAGGACAGGTTGATATGAAAATTAGTTTATTTTTTAGCACTGGGTTTTGTAAACAGACTCAATCCCATTAAATTCTTCCAAATGCAACCTACTTCAGTGGTCATGAAGCACTGTCATGGAATCACAGAATCTTCTGCGTTGGAAGGGACCCACAAGGATAATTGAGTCCAACTCTTAACTGACCTGTACACGGATTGAACCCATGGCATTGGCATTATTAGCACCATGTCTGACCAGCTGAGCTGATCATCCTCCCTCCTGCATTTCTAACTAACTACCTCACATAACACAACAATGTAAAAAAATTAGCTCTCCCTTCCTTTTTTTTTTCCCTCTCCTCTCAAAACTTTTATTTCAGAGTTAGAATGAAATCAGAACTTTTAAAAGAGGAGAACTGTACCTGAGTAACAGTTTCAGGGAGGGTCATTTGGATTCTAGTCTGAGCTGATGGACCAAAGATTTGAACATGTTCCAAATGAACATCATAATCACTGAAATATTGGCTATTCAGAAAGCAAGTTTTGAAAGGCTATTCAGAGCTCTGGTTCTCACTCTGATCTGAATAATTCCTTCCTGAGTCTGAGAAACTTTTACTGTCAAAATTTCTTCTGTACAGGAGTTAGCATTTAGTATGAAAATTTCCTGATAAGTGCAAGTACATAGACAAAGGTATGGGGTATTCTCTCAATTTCAAATCTAGGAGCTATTATATTATTTTCCTACTGCATTTATTATCATTATCATTATTAATAATATTATTATTAGTAGTAGTAATATACTTGAGGATTAATTTAATCCCTCTGTGTTGATTGGGACCATTAACTCTGAATTTAGCTTTATAATGAAAATGGGAGAAAATAGAATGCTTTCTTTAACATATTGATGTATGGTGGAAAATGTACATGGTATGTATGTCTAATGTAATAACCCTAGGTAACCACTAGGCAGAGTATATGGTTACCTAAATATCTTACTGGTAACAAGAGCATTGTGATAGTGATTTCAAGCAAACGGAGATGTTTGTATGAAAACATAATAAGAAAAGGTGAAACTGTGGCTTTTAATGAAACTGCTACCAAATATGTCAGCTAAGAAGTAAAATAAAAGGAAATAGAAAAACAGAAGAAAAAGAAAAAAGAAAGCATGTTACAGGGACAAATCTGGAGACCTCCAATTTGTATCACAATCTGTTGTTGTAAATGTTGTAATTCAGCTGAAAGTCATCGACTGAGAATTCCCCTGGGAGAGAATGTCTCCTGTTGCTCCACTCAGTCTCAGCAGAAAACAGGTGTGTGTACTGAGAACACTGCTACAATATACATAATATTTCCATCCAGTCTGATATCTATTCAGAGATATGGCTGAACCAGATCTAAAATAAACACACAAAGTTTGTGTGAAAGCTGCAGTGTGAATTTGTGCATGCCATATAATGCTGAAGAATTACACATAAGCAAAACATTTAGAGGGGAACAAGAGTAGATAAAATTCCTAAATCTCCATGGAGTATACAGACTTCTACAAATAACATTCCAACAGATTTTTATTAAAGTAATTTAAATCTATGCTGATACCTGTCCTCCCAGCAACACACATTTCATTGAATGTTTTTGTCCATCTGAATTTCTTCTATTAACTTCCTTTTGACTACTGGTATCACTGAGAATTTCAAAATCAATGCCTAAAAATTGGGATCCATCTCATAAGATGAAAATGAAATGAACAAAGCAATAATCGAGATAGGAAGCTATGAAGCCAGAAAGCCTTTCTAAGAAGAAGTTAAACCCCACTGTTACCAGACTGGTGATCTGGTAGTGGTGGACAATACACTGATTTCATAACAGCACTGCAATTGAAGCTGGATGCAGCATCATTCAGGTTAGGCCCTGCACTACTGCACTGCACCCACACATGCCTCTGCTCTGCTCACCACTCTGCTGTGCCCCTGCCTGCCTCACACATTACTCACCACAGTTTCAAAGCAAAGATATCCTGGGATAGCTTTGGTTTTGGAACAGAGATGATGTGGCTTTGACAGAAGCTATATATAATTTATTCCTAATTTGTTCTTGGTCTTGAGGTTTAAGGGTTTTTTAATTTAAATCTTGACTAGTAGATTTTATAATTGCCTCTGAATTACTATATGATAATGAAAGGCTTGCAGAAGGAGCCTCCAATACCAGTAATGAGAGACCTACAAAATGTTCACCCAAGCTGAAACTGTCCTTTGCTGAAAAGGCTGGTAAAAGACTCACTTCCTTCATGCTTCCTGCACTTGGATGATGTCAGTGAGAGATGAGTTCTTCCACTGAAAGATGCTATTCCCAGGTGCATGACACAGAGTGCTCTTCATCTCAAAACTTCTATGTATAAGGTAGGGGAGAAAGGGAAAGTAGAATCTGCATAGTCCTTCTGAAACAAAATCTACATAATCTGGGAATCTATGACTTCCAATGTTTGGCACAATGGAGGTAGAACATTAATCTTTTCCCTCTTGCATAAAATCTTTAACATCTGTAAATACATCTGTAAATACAATATGCCTTTCCTTTAACACTTGCGCTTATTTTATAAGTGTGACCGCTGAATGTGAATTACAGTTTGAAAGTCATTAGTCTTTTATCTTAATTTTAAGAAAAAGTATCAAAAGGAAACTAAAACCCCACATTGAAGAGCAGAAGACAGTCACAAACAGTCACAAGACATCCTCAATTTTGTGAGAATGGCATGCTGATAGTGAGAGCATATTATTTTATGTCTCCCTTACGTGGACTCTTACCTAGTGCCAGTAACAGTGTAATATTGGATTAGACAGACATAATCTCTGATCCTGAGTAGTAGTGCCTTTTTTTGTCCTTACTATATTAGTGATATTTTCTTGAAAGGTTGGTTATTGATGTTTTCTACTGAAAGCTCTGATTTCAGGATGTCCCCTTGGACTGTGACAACAGGTAAGAATTAAGGATGTCGGACTTCTGGATGACAGAAATCTCTCCAGACTTTCCAAGTTAACTGTTTCTCACATCCCTCAGGCTCTCAAATATATGTACAAAATAAAACGTACACAGCTCTAAACAAGTGCTTGTAATGAGCAGTATTTAACCTTTATGAAAAAACCAAAAGTGCCTATACACACCACTTCAGTAATGTCTTCAAACATCTCATCATTAGGAAATATCTTACATCAATTATCCATATGGAGATTAGCTTGTGTTGCTGACACTGTGAAAGTGAAATGTACAGCTGAAATAAGCAGAAGCATATTTTTAAGTGATTACATGTTATTTTTGTAAAAAAAAATCAGTCAAGAGACAAGAAGATTAGATAAAATTCATATACATATATGCATGAATTTCATATACATATATATATATNAAAAACAAACAAACACACACACATAGAATATTTGTGAACTCTGGAATGAATGTTCTTGTTAAAAATGGGCCAGGAGACCAGCTTCCTTTTTATAGCCTTTATTGAAAACAGCTCTGGGTGGGGGCCTGAGGGGTGTGCACACCGCTGCTGCTCCCAATGGAGGAGGTGTTCAGCTCGGCCACACCACAGGGCTGGGGTTTCCATCCTCACGGGAGTCCCTGTGAAGACACTGGCTGATTGTAGGTCGGGGGTAGTCATGCATGTCAGGTGGTGTCATCGACATTAGGGGTGTGCGAGGAGCAGCAGAGGCAATGCTGAGGGGAAGCATACAGTTACAAAATGGATGTCTGTATGGAGTGAGGGACAGAGGTAAAGGTATACAAATGAACTTATTTAACAATATTTAACAAGTAAACTTGGACCAATAAGGGATACAAATGAACAAGTCATTAACCTAGGAAACTTGGAACAGTAACTTCTAATGATCACAACTTTAGCTAAGAGCTGGTACTTTAGGGTTTTATTTTTCACATTCTGAAATCAGGTAGACAGCTCCAGTATATCTGACAGGTGTTTGAAGGAATCAGTTGAACTGTAAGGCATGTGACTACTCATACTTGCAAACAAAATGAATTCAACTATTGTAATTTTGCACAAGTTCCATGGCGTTTTGAGAGGTGGTTTTTTATCATTAGTGTGTTTTAATTAATTCAGCTGCTCTAAATAGATTATTTGAATGCAGATACCACTACAACTAACACATAAGAAAATAAGATACTGTGGCAGTGTGGTTTTGGTTTTATCAGTTTAGTGTTTGCATTCATGACTTATTCATATATTATATAATGGTTTGTTCCATGTACCCCTTCGGTTTTTCCCTTTTGGTCTCTCCCTGTTGCAGTTAACTGTCACTCATGTGTTACATAACCCCCGGGTCTTGTCTGTCACTTTGAGGCCTCTCCCTGCGTCTGGAAAGTTCCAGGGAGAGCGTCGAGTGATTGGACAGGGCCCCCGCCTTCCCCTCCTACTTCTCTATGGTTGGTTCCCTTGTGTGTCACTTACTTGCAGAGCCACACCTTTGTGTACCCTGACTGGTCCTTGGCTGAACCCATCCCCTTGTTCCTCCCCCCAATAATAGTTGCTGCCCAGTGGTGCTCCTTGCTTTGCTGAGGCAGACACCCTGGGTTGCGGTCTGTCCTAGGTTATAGTCTATTCAATTTCATCTGCTNTCCTGCTATAGTCACACTGCATCTCTAGACCAGCCAAGACTCAGTGGATCGTGAAGGTGTCTCAGGACACTGGATCGTACCTCACTTGCTGTGGTGCCAGGGCTGGCCAGGGCGAGCGAACACTGACACCACAGCAAGATACAGCCCAAATTACAAATAAGTGTAAATCCACCTTCATAAAACGAATACAACTTGCTGTCATTCTCACTATAAAAAACAGTGTGGTTAATCACGTGAAAATATTGGTGCTTTCTCCTAGGAAATGTGACAAGAACCTTGATTGCATAGAAATTGGATAGGGAAAAATGCCATTTCTTCAGTGTCAGACTAACTGCTGCTGCAAGAAATATTGGATGCAGAATATTGTTCTTTGTTTGCTGTAAGGATACTTTTCCCATAGTTCACTTAATTTTTTTTTTTCAACTGAGGAATAGATTGAACTATGTAAACACAAAACTTAGTTTTTGGTCTGTCTTTGTCTCTCTGATTCCTCTGTGTTGCCTTCCATCCTAATAACTATGCACTAATGTGCAGCAGGACCGATGTCTGGAAAATACAACTGACAGTGGATTTAAGACAGAATATGGTTTCAAGTTGCATTTACCATGACTCTGTGTAGCCCTCTTTTGAAGGCTTCCTTGAGATCAGTAGAGACCCAGCTCATTTCACAGCACTATAGTTTTGAGTGTTTATAGCAGAAAACTTGTAGTCTGCCCAATCTAAGACAATTTGCAGGTCTGCAAATGTCTCCTCTGATACACAGACAGAATTGTTTGCAAATACTTGCATTTGGTGTTAGGAACTGGTAGCAGAACACAACGCATTGGGGCTTTATGGGCTACTTCTTGAGCTAGAGGACCAAAGCAATATGGGGAATGACTGGTTAGAGAAAGGCAGTTGCAGGATGTTTTATCTCTTGTCTGTCTGAAGGACTGGAAGCCAAAACAGGCAAAATGAAGAGTGGGAGAGTCTGGGCTGGAATCAGACACCCAGAGACCGACAGCAGATGACTAATGAGGTTCGTGCTGGACCCTAGGAAGACCAGGACTGGCTAGAATATAGGAGAAAGAACTAATGAAAAGGGAAAGGAAAATAAAGATGTATGGCATGCAAAATTGGTGAAAAGCTAAAGCATGAGGAGAAGCAAAATAGCTAGAGAAGTGGACTGAGCCAAGGAATTGGGAAAGAAAGGTGAGGAAAACTATGGATTTGGAGTGAGGTTAATTACAAAGTAAGACTAATTTCAGCAAAAGGAAAGCAAAGAAATCTAGAATGTAAGATTGTCTGAAATGATTGATAAAAGACTGAATAAAAAGCTGATTGCAAGTGGGATGGTTGGAGGGACTGTAAGAGATAAGGGAAAGGCAGGCTGGGAATGCAATTGGAGACTAAAGATAGAATTTTCTGGGAAAATGTGCTTGACTTGTCATGAGAAGCCCCTGAGAGGATGCTCATGGAACAGTGAAGTGATTCAGTTCTCTATCAGCTGCTCTTTGTGAAATCTGCCTGTCAGGTGTCCCGTAGCTGATCAATATAGGACCTTACAGAGGTTAATAATCTACTCCTTTACTTATTCTATTAGAACAGGTGTCAAAAATGGGCATGGGTGAGCTATAGTTCAATTCAAAATTGCAAATAGAATATACAAGTAAGAAGAAAATTAATTTTAATTTTGTAAATAATAAATTGCACAGGTCTTTTTCTTGTTAGATATAAGTTAATTTAAATTGAGGTTATAAAAATGTGTGAATAGTGCAAACTTCAGCATGTAAAATTAAAAGAAAATCATAATGCATCACATTGCTGGGCAAGCTCAACCAAATTCCTTTCTAGTAAGTTTTTTTTTTTTTTTCAATGAGTGTATGTGTCAGATTCTTTTTCACTTCTATATAAGGTTATCTCTGTGGATGATCTGAGTACAAATACAGGCTGTACTATTTGCCAGGCTGGTAAATAGAACATCAATCTCATTGTAAAATTCATATATACAAAGTCAAATGTAATACTGGGAAAGGAATGAAAGCCATGGAAAATATTTTCATGGCCTTTGCCTTCCTATTTTATGGGGCAATCACCTGTCTCTGTGGTAGCTGGGTCCACTAACTAAGTTATTATCCTGTTTCCTGGAGTACCTTTCAATGTTCTTGTTGTGAGAACGATAGCTGGAATGTTTGCTATCCAAAAAGGTGGTCTCTGTGGAAGCTCCGTAGCCCAGAAAGGTAAGTGTCCAGGATGTCAAGGCAGCTGGGCTATCCAAAGACAACCAATGTGAGGAAATGGGCAATATGGGCAGTTACCAACTGGGCTGTAGCACTGTGTGGCTACAGTGTTCATCGTGGTCCAGGGAGATAGAAGTGCGGCAGGGAAACAGACAAGACAAGTCTTTGTTTTGTTAAGGATGAGGGTCCATTTTATTTCCCCTCCTTCCCCTGAGCCAGGGTGGGAGAAGAGGGCAAAGAGAGAGAGAGTGAGAGAGGGAACCCCACCCCCGTCTCCCCTTAAGCAGAGGGTCTGGGGGCGGGGCAAAGGGCAGGTAAGGGCATTGACCTGAAGCCAATGGAGACACACCGAGGGGGAANTGTCTTTTTGCCTTTCTGTAGAACTTTCTCACGCAGCTTCATGAAAACAATATCTATTCTTAGAATGTTTACATACTTCTTCTCTGAGAGAAGAAATGATTGATGGTGATGTCCACCATCCAGGCTGAAGAGGTGGCGACCTGTGTAGCCAATCTCTTGACCTCTGTACATATGTATAAATACTGGAGTCAGATTTGAATTAAAAAGTTTTCCCTCACTGCTGTGATGTGAGCTTCATTTCAGTGTTCCTGAAATTGGGACACGCCCATCTTTGGCCCACAACAGGGGTGGGGGTAGAACAGACCAAACCATTGTGTACAGAGCACATTGGAAGTATTCCCTCAGGCAGGAGGGGTAGCTAGGGTCTGTCTTGCCAAGGCCAGACCCTGGGCATTACATTGAGTGGCTGAAGGGACTCTACAGTGGGCAGCCTGTGAAGGAAAGGAGAGAGCTACCAGGAGACCATCCAAGTAGGAAACATGGGTGTTCTGCCAACATAGGGGCCTGTGAATGCAACAGCTTTGAGGAATAGATGGCATTGTATGTGATGCCATGGCAGAAAACTTGATGATTTGGCTGCCACTCTTGGATTAGTAATTTCTATTGAAAACTGCGACCAGCCTTTGGGATTTGTTTATAATTGTATCATTGGGGGTCTGATAGACAGTCCCATCAGCTCTTCCAACATTTGCCAAAACTATAGCAAGATTAGAATGCTTAAGGCAATGTAGGTCTTGGCAATGTTGAAACAAGTAAAATTTCCTTGGCAAGCTAATCCAGAATTTTGTTAGCCAGAAGATATGATTAGTTTGACAGAAAAGAGGAGAAATAAGGTGAAGAAAGAAAACAAATCTGGAAGGAAGGGTAATAATGGTAACTTAGTTCCAATAGGAGGCATTATGCAAAATTCAGCTAAATCTCATCAAGTGTTTTATTTTGCTAGCCTAGTCCACTCAGGATGCCTGATATGGTATGGTGAGGGAGGTACAAATACAGGTATGCCAACCCTAAAATCATAGGAAATGGTGGTCTGGAAAAAGTAGAAATTAAATTGAGACATCAGCACCCCTTTGATCATTGTCCAATTAACGCTGCCTGAAAAGTGATATTGAAATATTTCCAAAAAGTCTTAGATTTATTGATGTTTGTGAGAGTGGAGCAAATATACCTTCCGGAGTATATAGTGTATTCCAGTACTGTGTGGTGTTCTGACAAGAAGCCTGTAAGTCTGTTTATTGCACATCTTTAAATATCAGCAATCTATTTTGCATATTTGGGTTTTTTTCCATATAACTCTTTTGCCTACCTGATACAAAATTTTATGTAACAGGCTGAACCAGCCCTGAAATTGTGAGCTGGCATTTGTTACTTTGGACTACTTAGCACACAGTCTTGCACATTCTATCTCTAGAAGGAGAATGAACTTTTTAAGTGCATCAGCTCTAACAATTGAGATATGGGCAAGTGATGAAGGGCTGTTACAGTTCACTGAGCATTTTTCATTCCTTCTGCAGACTCATCTAAGTCATCCCCTTCCTTATCACTCCCCCATAATGTCCCAGTCCCTCAGATAATTTTACAGGCAGGCTGCCCTTTCCAGCACTTGAGAAAAACAAAACATGGCAAACCAAAACCCCAAATTCCTATTGGAATCATTGGGGAGAAGAAATAGCTCACCTGAGATGGTTTTTGTTAATTTTCTGTTAATAGGTTAATTTTCATACTACAGGACATCCAGTCTGGAAGTTCAAAGTGAAGGACATAGTGTTTTGAATATTCTGACCAAATATGACTGAATTATTAACCCTGAAAAAACACTGTCAAGCATGCAACAGAACAACAAATATATTTTTTTCCTCCATCTAACCTTTCTAGCTGTGATTTTTGTCACTTAGCTAAGGTGGTATGTTTCTGAGGCATGTAGCAGCCTCCTTCTGCTCTGTCCATAGCTGTTTCAAAATAACATTTTCAGCTTTAATGATTAGATTTTCCATTTCAGTGCAATGTCTCTGCTTGCATACTTGTCCCTTCTGTGCATGCCCTGTCAATGTAATTAAACATCACAAATGCCCATTACACTGTAGGCTGGAGGAGAATACTCCCAGCAACACTGCCAGATGCGAACCTCCGGCTCATATCGCTGTAGTTAATGCACAGCCCTTTCAGCAACTGGCACAAGGGAATGTATCACTCTTCTCATCCACCATGCTGTATCCAAATGTTGTGTTTCCTTTGGCCAGCTTTAATGCTCTTGCTCCTCACATGGGTCTTGTTTTTCAGTAGCAAGTTCTAACGGGTTCTGTAGCCTTTCTGTCTCACAGAAGATCAGGTGACTAGAAACCAGTAAAAGGCAGTTGGCAACTCATGGAAATGAATGAGGTAGACATTACAGACAGTAGGGAGACTGAGATGACAAGAAGGTGGGAAAAAGAAATGGTTACTTGTGTTGGATTAGACAGTAATTTCTCTTTGCTGATTTAAAACTTTCCTTGCATGATGATTAGATTTCATAATGTGGGGTAATTTTGTGTTTTCCTTTTGGAAGACTGAAGTAGCTTCAGTAACTTTTAAGGAGCTGCTATGTATGCCCTAGGCTGCCCGTGAACATTAAAGATTTCTTCCCCACCCACTCTCACGCCATGATAAAATAGCTGTCCTGAGCTCTTCACACACAGAGAGAGGAGACAAAAGTACTCATCATCTACTGCTGGTAGCTGTGATAGTTTTAGATGTTGAAATAAGATTGTAATTTGTGTATCTGAGAGATGAGCTTACATCTAAACTCAGTCAACAATTTCTGGATTTTAATTCTCTTGGCATAAAGGCTGCTTATCTGAAACAATCATGCTTAAGTGATGAGACAGAAAAGAATTAATCAAGTACATCACTCAGTAGAGACATATGGTATTCTGGACTTTAAAACAACTGTAAAGAGAAAGCAGTGCTTGTAATTAATGCTTTTATGTAGTTAAAAAATTATATTCCTGACATGGAGAATAGAGAGAAGCAGAAAATGCAAAAGTTCTCCTGTTAAAGTTCTTGGGCCTAAACTTGAGAAAAGACAGGATGGGATATTTTTATCTTCCTAATTTATGATCTATCTGTTCATTTTATTGCATTTGGTTGTCAAAGAGAGTGTGTTCTTCTGCTACAGAATATTGTAAAGTTTTACTCTATGGCATTGCTCTGGATAAGAAGGTTTTTCCTGTGAGAAGATAGTATGGCAGATTCTGACCAGCATGTACTGGTTAGTAGTTCTCTTCTGATATGAGTAAGTTTTTTTCTGAGATAATGGTTTTGAGAAGAAGGGGAAGTCATTTTCCTAAAAACATAAAAAATTTCACTACAGGTATCTGTTGCTTGTGAAAGATAACTTTACATCTGCAAACACTTAGAAAGGGATTTGCCAAAGTTCAACCCAAAGAAGAGCAATGACACTCCTTTTGAGTTCAAAAGCTGTCCTGGGTTGTAGTATAGAATTTGCAGAAGTATTCTATCACCACCTTCATGAGCCGTTTGTTGGAGCAGTGTTTCCCAGACCCCTCCCCCTGGACTGTCTTCTGTTAATGGCCCATCAGGTGCCTTGCTGTATGACTCATAGATAACTGCCTCCGGGAGCAATCACTCGCTAATGGNTTTTCAGAGTATGCACCTCAGTCAGTCAGTCAGTCAGTCAGTCAGTCAGTCAGTCAGTCAGTCAGTCAGTCAGTCCGTCCCTCCCTCNAGACCTGTAGATAAAAATGCTTTCCCGTCCACCCTAGTCTTTTTATGCTATCATGTCATACTTTCACCAGGGTTCACCACATAGCTTCTTCTGCCAGTATAGACATGTATGGTAAGAGGTACTTCACACTTTTGAACCAATGTTTCTTTGCCTGGGATCTGAGTTCATGTGGGCTTCCCTCTCAGGCCTGTCTGGTCATGGATTCTCCTTTACACTTTTCTTACAAGCTGTGACTCTAAAAAAGAAATTCAGGTTTGGGGCAGACAGTGTCAGATTAGGGATAGTCCCTGGTTCAGAATGGCTCCGTGTTTCTGTGAGGAGACCTGAGCTTGCTTTAGCTCTATTTAGACCAGCTTGAAAGCTACAGCATCTGTGAGGAGTTGAGAGTGAAATATACTGCCCATGCTTTTGGCATGATATGCTTACCCCTAGGGGGTGAACTAAGTGGGAAGTGGATATACCAAGGCTGTGAGGGCCCTTTGCACTGGACAACGTTCATGGAGAAGGTATGGCTCCATGCCGGCCCATCTGTGAACCTGGAGCATCCTGAAGGCAAGGCATGTATGAGCGAAACTGACCCAGAAAGTGCAATTTTCTAGTCCAACTAAGCTTTAACTTGATTCCTTAAATTTCAGTTTGCATGTGAATTACTGAGTTCCAGTAATCTGTTTCTAAACATGCTACTTTCCTTGCACTGTTGCATGGAAACCTCCTTCATCCTATGCAGGAGAGTTGCAAAGATCACCAACTCATGAAATAGAAATATTTAATTTAATCAATAAAGAATCTATTTCCTTTTTTTTTTTCCCCCAGAAAGGTCTTGCAAGGATAACTCAAGGGAAAGAGGGGAGGGGAAAGAGAGATTTCCTGATGAAATTTGTATTTACCTTCTGGGGCAAATGTTCTTTGAAATAATTTAAAACAGCAAAATAAGCCAGTACATTTAAGCAAACTAGCAAGCCTTTTTTATCAGCAACATTCGTATCGTGAATCACAGTCTGTGTCACAAGTCCAGAGAGAGCAAGATCCTGCTGTATATTGTTTGCTGTCTCTCTCTTGCCCACTATTCATTCTACAACGCTCTTTGCCTGTGTTTTGTAAAAACAAAATATTGGGCACACTAAAATATGTCTAAATAAAATAACTTCGGTAAAAAATATTTGAAAACCAAATTTTATTTTTATTTTAAAAATTGTGTTAATGAATAGAAAGAAAGCAAAGCATATCTTGACATAGTTAGGAGGATGTAGCAAACCAATTTCCAGCAATATTTAGAATCTGTTTTAATAAAATCTGTCAAAATCTAGGATGTTCAAAGAATGAATATTTCTGGCAAAGATATAATTTAAATTCAGGACAGGTTATGTGCATGTGCATTTAAATAGTTGTGATGCAATTTTTGACCAGCTCTGCAGATACCATGAAGGTTTATGCTACCCCTCTCTGTTTCTGGCATTTTAAGGTAATTTCTTTCCTGTTTCCTATAATTTGATTTTTCTTCATTTCTGTTTTCCTCTACTCACCCATCTTTTCCTCCAAGCTTATCTTTAATGTCAGCTGAAGACCAGCATGAAAAGATATGATTATATTAGAATAAATTTGTCTGATTTTTATTATGACGACAGATGTGAAGCTTATTTGTCCCTTGGAGATAATGATTAAATGTGTCCTTGGTATTGCATTGAAGAAAAAGAATCTGAAGTTGTACAGCAATACTGAATTTTTGCCCATGGGTCTATTTATCTTGACAATTTAAACTCACAGCGGCACAAATTATCAGCATATAACATAAATATTTTCTGTAAATATTATTTTTTTTACATTTGACTTTATAAACATATGAAATCTAAGACAAAATTGAAACAATCTTCCTTGTTTCATTATAAAGTCGCTTTTTGATATTTCTCTCTGAAGAGATAGTTTTTCACACAACTAATTGTTACTGTGGTGTATAACAGATTGCCTTTTGACACTTGGTAACAGCAAATGCATAAAGGCAAAACAAGTACATTTTTGCAGGTTTTCTAACCACAAATAGCAAGTACCTCATGATCTCTGAACAGACTTAAAGTATCGCCCATCAGCAGCTAACATGCTGGGATAAATCTAGGAGCAGAGAGTACTAGATAGGCACACTTATGTTGTGCTGGTTTAACCTAGAATCCAAGTCTTTTTTTCTTTTCCCTGCAGCTCATGGCAAAACTCAATGCTGATAAGGTGCTACAGGGTGTTGGTAGGTGCCGTGAATAAGCATAGTTAAAAGGATTTTATAATGAAAGCTTCTCATGGCTCCTCAGGCATGCTACATAGAACCTGCAGCAGTTCCTGAGCTGATAGCAGAGAAATTTTCCATTCTGTGCTGTCCTTAGAGAAGATAAAAGAAGCAAATAGTTGTTTTTAATTTTTGTTAAATATTAAATCATGTTTCTAAATTTTCCTCCTGTAGCATAAATGACATTTAAGTTACTTCAACAGAATTTGCCTATCACCAGGTACACCTCATACCCTTTTCAGTACTTACATGGGAAATTTTATGAAAACTATTGCTTTTGTAGTTAGTCAGCATATTATCTCATAGCTTACAGAAGTGATAATCTTGATGGCAATAAAACAAAGGAAATGCAGTTTTTCATCACAGATAAAAGATACAGTTCTAGAAATGACTTAAATGTTTTATGTTTGTAATATTGAGGTCACTAATGTTTCTTGGAATTTAGACACCTATTACTTTACTCTTTTAAATTATTTTTCATCATAGCCTTCTTGAATTTTACAGGATGCAAGGTGTTGTGAGTAATTTCCGTCTTCTGTCTGTATTATGAAGATACTCAGTTCTATTGATACAAACATTGATATTTTATTCAACACAAAAAGTAAGTTTGTTAGTATGCAGTCTGAGACAATGTAAATCTTGATGTGTTTTGGAACATGAAGGAGGTGTATGTTGAATACTTCCAAGGGAAATATTTTAATCTATCTATGATTCATGAATATTTTGAGAGGAACACAATGAAGTTGTAATTCTGTCAGGCTGTCTTCTAGACCTGATGTGCCTCAGAACTGGGCAGCCTTGGGTGTGTCAGTGAGAGCAGGTAATCAGCCTTTGGCAGTTCAGGTCTCTGTGAGCAGTGTGCTCATTGCCACGATATCAGCTGGAACTGGTTGCAGGGGAAAGCAATTGGTTAATCAGAAAGCTTGGACTGATGCAAACTTACCCAAGAATTTTGAAGAACCAAAAGTGGAAAGGCTGAAATGTAGTATGTGCAAGTGAAAGCCTTGATAGGTGTGTAAGAGGTAATAGACCCAAATAGTAGAGCTGGCACTCTTCATGTTTTTCTGCTTACCTTTATATTATGTTGTGTGTGTGTATTTGCACTTAAAACTGATTGTTGTATGAATTTATCTCTTTATTATTTTTAATTTACTATTAGCATAAATACTACATTAAAACTCTTTCCAAGTTATGTTGACAGCAGGGGCTGTGGTGTGGCCAGGTGTGTTGACACTGCATCTCTGCATTGGCACCGCAGAGGAGTCTTCTCATGCAGACCTTACACCTGGCTTAATTTCTTGTAAGCTACCATTTCTCATGGAAAAGTGTGGAGCCTGTCCTCAATGGGCCATGAGATGCCCCTGGCAGGAGATCCTTGGCTGCTGAGGCAGGTGTTTTGTAGTCATGGTCCATTCCACACCCATCATGGAGTTTCCAGGTGGAGGGGCACCACTCAGGCATCCTGGGCACTCAGCCTGGTACAGTGACCTAGCAGCAGGCAATGCTGCTTGGCAGGCACTGGGGCCAGGCTGGAGGTTTCTAAGCTGGTGGTGTCCAGGAGCAAGCACCGTCCACACAGAGTGTGAGGTGTGATGCCCTCCAGATGGCAAATCTTGCTCTGCCATCTGGGGTACTGCCATGCTCCACTGGGTTCTCAAACACCTACACGGTACTTGTGCCTGGGGAATGTGGTCTTGAAGTGTCCTCAAGGTGCATCAACAATTCAGGGTAAATGCAGCTACAGGCAACTGTAGTGCAGATATATCCCCTGAGAACACCATTAACTTTTTTTATGATTTAGCTACTTAACACACTGCATATCCTTAAAGAAGGAGTCAACGTTATACAGCATCAGATTGCTAGCTTGGCAGATGGCTGTTTTTAAAAATCCAGGACTTGATTTTATATACCAGTATTTATTGTTACATTGGGTTTCCTTGCTGCCAAATGCTCTTGTGACCTGATTACTGCTTTACATCTATTTACATTCTGTTAGAGAGCTGTAGTCTTATGGTGAATAAAGAGCAATAGGCAGGCTATTTGGTGGCACAATAAATTTTGTTGTTAAGCTATGAGGCTGTATTTTCTGCTTGTTTGGCCAGAGTGGCTCTTGTTTCCATGGTCTATAGGATCTATCTCTTCTGTTTGGCAAAGACAATATATATTAAGAGTGTTTTCAAAGTAATTCTTAGGAAATATATGGGAAAGAAAGGAAGGAGAAAAAGAAAAGAAAGAAGGAAACCTGAAAATCTACTTCTGACAGCCTATAATTCAGTGATAACATTCCAGAGTCATAGACAAAGTTAATAGAACTGGAAATTATATTAGCCATGCCTATATATTTCTGTCACTTTCTGTCCATTTTTATTTTATAGTCATGTTATACTGCTTACTGAGATTATGATTGTGATGTTCTATCTTTATTACTTTGTGGCCTAACCTTTCAAGTCTGAACTTTCACGGACTAAACAATAAATTTTGCTGTAACAACCTCACTTAATTCCCCTATAAAACTAATGTTTCCTGACGGTTGTTCACTGGTGTGTACTATAAATATAGCCTCCATAAATTTTAGAATTTAGTCTCATTTGGTCCATACAAAACAATAATAAAAGTCTATAAAACAGAAAGAAGTAAGACGAGATTATTCAGTAGTAACTGTGTCTAATTCTGTTCTCCAAATGAAAAAGTATAATTCAAAAATGCCTTGAAAGGCAACATTTCCCAAAATTACATTTGCAATATGACTGATTGCTAAATTCCCTCTTTAGCTGTTACTTAAGGACTAAAGTGTTACTGGGAGAAGGTATGGATGGAGGGAAGGGTAATGAGGAATAAGACCTCTGTCAGTACATGTGTGAGCTGTGGAGCTGTGTGAAGCAGCAAATGATTAGTTACACTTCTCTCTGAGAACATAGGAAGAGACAGGCATGTCTTCCTCCACTGACAGTGGATGCAGCCCTGCCACAGGGATCTGTACTTAATGGATGACGTTGCCTAGCGTGAAGCAAGAAGGAGAAAAAGAAAAGCTGGTTTTCTGGAAAAAAAAAAAAAAAGACTTTCAGTATTAAAAACTCTTGCCAGATTTTCTCATACATTGGTCGTAAGTAACAGCCTAAACTCCGCTTTCATTTGTAATAGTCTGTTGCTCTCCTCTAGATTCCAGATGTGCACTTCTAATAGCAGTAATGACAAAGCACAGCTTCTGATTGACACTAATGATGTGACTGTGAATTGGCACTGTGACAGTACAAATGTTTGTTGGACTGCTTCAGCTTTTTACCTCAGACCTACCCCAGTCTGCCTCCAGCTGAGACATTCAGGCAGTGACTTTTCCTTACCAGATTCCTGGTGGGATTTATGTAGTTTTACCCCCTTGTCTTATTTTGCTTTTCTTGGGCTCTCTTGAACAATACTGTCTGTACAGTTACATTGGTTTTTGTACAGTCAGTGGCTAGAATAGAGATGTCTTAGAAAGGTCTGGAAAGGGAGAAAACAATAGCCAATTATTAATGAATCATTAGGAAATTATGTATAAAATTATACACAGAGAGAAAATTGAGAACTGAGGCAACTTCAACAGTTGATTATCTTTCCATGTTCGTATTTCAGCCATCCCAGGTTTGTAAGTGGTATGGCTGACAGATATATTTTTCTAGATTATATGTATAATTAATAATTTCAAGTCTAGCAAGAAGCTTTAGATAAAAAGGGCTGGATGGCAAGAGCCAGTTTCAGCAGGAAAAATTATCTGCATTCTTTCAGCGTCTATGTTGGCTATTGCATGTATTTGCAAAATGTTCTTCATTTAGTCTTTCTAAGCCTGTAAGAGATCTTATTATTTTTAAACATAAGATTATTCACAATTTGATTAAATTAAGAGAAATAAATCCCAGAAGGCAAGTGTATCTTTATTCAAATAGAACTGAATCTTTTCCTATAAATATGTAAGTGCCTACATGATGTCATTGTACAAAATTATGTTGGAAATGTGAATCTCAGAGAGCTGTTTATAGTCCTCCTAAAAAAACGTAACCTTAAGGATTCAGGAAGTTAAATCAGCTAAAATTAGGCACACCTCAGAACTGGTTTACATCAATTTTCTTTGCAATTTATGCTGGCTGCTCAAATATCATGGAAGTGAAAGGTACAAAAATGGATGGGTGAACTAACAGATGGATATGAAAAATCAGAAAATTAGTTTAAATTTCAGAATTTGAATAAATTAAGCATGACAAGCATAACACAGGAACCCATTATTTATTTAGTTCATTTAGCTTTGTTTTTATTATAAAAAAATTTGTCAGTATATATTGGAAATCTCATTTATTGCAGAATAGAAGAACATGAAATTGGCATCCAATGATGCCAAACCCAGAACTGCAAGAAAACACACATTCTTCTGGCAGGATTAGGGTGTGATTGAGAAAAATATGGTCATGATTTAAGAAAGTTTTGCACAATTTTGCTTCTAAACTGACAAAATAAATTTTAACTGACAACATTTCCTTCCCTCGCCTTATTATTAGATAATATGTAGATAATATCAACAATAAAATTAAGCCATTTTGAACTGATAGTTTTCATACTATTTGGTTAGGTGCTGGATAACATTCAAACATTTTTGTGTTATGCAGGGATGCACTCTTGAATATAAAACATGAACTTCTGGAGATTTTGCATATTAACTCTGCAGTACAAAGAGTGTTGTACACATCAGAATTTAGGAGAGGAGCTCTAAATGTAATGATTTGTCCATTCTTTCCTAAATGAATACATATATAAACATTTGTTCCCAAATAGGAAGTTAGTTTCTTTTGTTCTTGGACTGTACACTTTGATATAGTGACATCAAAAATTTTTATAGGCTGTTTTGACTGCCAGGATAATCAAGTGCCAATAAATCTAACTATTCAATGATAGAAAAATCTTACTAGCTTCCCAGTCGCTGAAGAGCTAAGTAAATACACAAATAATTTTCACATCTTTGTTGATCTAGTTAATTATAGTGTAGGGAGAAAGACTAGCAGCTGTCCTGCATATATTTCATTTTTGTCCTCTTTTCCCTCCCCCCTGATTTGAACCTCACATGACTTCTTAAGTATTTTGGAGGTTAATAGACTGATTCAACTCTTTTTATCCATAACAATCCATGGATATTATAACCCTCACAATAAAAACTGAAAAAAGATGCTAGAAATATCTCTAGTATGAAAATAAATCTCAAAAGAAAACAGATGCTGTGTAAATATCTTTTGGTGAAATATTTTTAAAAAGCTTAGACAATTAGCAGTAAAAATTTGGACATGAAAATATTTTAACTCATGCAGGCCAAACTTACACTTCAATAGTTCAACCCATACAATGTTGCTGATATTTAATCCAAATTTGAAGCACACGATGGTTTTACTTTTTAAAAACAGTCAGCAGAGTTTGAGAATGATATGTTTTTCTTAATGGCAATCTAATAAAATTCCAGACAGACCCACATATTGAGAGTCCCTGTAAAAGACCCAACACTTGCATTGAACAAGATATATTTTGGAAACTAGTATTTGTTGGATAAGTGTGGCTTCGTCCAGGCAATTCATCAGCATGACTGTTCTTTTCAAAAGTGAAAAAAAAAAAAAAAGGAAAAATACAGATCTTTCAAAATGAAGATTAAAAATCATTTTACGCACATAGGACTTGGTCTAAATATACTGACAGTCAGGCTTCAAGTTCTGTACAGACTTGAGAATAGAACAGTTTATGAAAGTTCCTATTTACGTTGTGTCTTCTGTTGGATCACATTTTAATGATCTAAAGACTGCTTTCCTTTTTGATCTGCTGCAAATCTTTATAAGACCTCATAATTTGACAAGTCACTTTTGTAGCACTACGGAAGAAATGGGTTTTATTAAAGAACTCAACAGCTGACAAAAAGTCAGGCACACTTTGGTCAATGAGGGGAAAGTACAAACAAATCCAAATATATCCAAGAAGAAACTTGCAAAGAGAAGTTAACAATTCTTGCTGGGAATTCACCTGCCAAATTGTAGCCATGAGCAGGTTTGGCATGTGGAATTAGTTGGTTGCCTAGACTACCGCTCTAGCACTTGGAAAAAGCTCAGCACTTCTGGTAAATATTTAATTCTGATTAGTTTAAAAGACCTCACCTGTAATGAATATTTGGCATATTTAATTACTTTCTAAAATGCTTCAAATAAAAAATAATTACTTGACAAAAAGCATTCTGGGAAATACTATTAATATAGAGTAAATATACCAAATTGCTTATTTTCACTGCTGTGAAAAATAGTAAAAAGTGTTTTTATAAATGCATCAACAACAAAAGGAGAGCCAAGGAAAATTTCCATTCTTCATTGGACGCAAAGTGGGGAACATTGTCACTAAGGATGTGGAAAAGGCGTGGGTACTTAATGCCGTCTTCACCTCAGTCTTTGATAGTAAGAGTGGTTATCCCCAAGGCAGCTGGCTCCCTGGGCTGGTAGACAGGGACAGGGAGCAGAATAGACTCCCTGCAATCTGGGAGGAAGTAGTTAGTGACCTGCTGTGACAACTAGATGCTCACAAGTCTATGGAACTGGATGGGATTTGTCCAAGGTCACTGAGGGAGCTGGCAGAAGAGCTCACCAAGATGATCTCTTTCATTTATCATCTGTCCTGGCTAAACAAGGAGACCTCAGATGAGTGGAGTTCAGCGAATATGACACCCATCTACAGAAAGGCCTGGAAAGAGGATCTGGGGAACTACAAGCATGTTCATCTTAATTTTTAGAATCACAGAACAGTGCAGATGAAGAATGACCTCAAAAAGTTGTCTGGTCCAACCTTTCGTTGGGGAGGAAGCCTAGATCACAGAATCAGGATCACAGAATCACGGAATATGCTGAGTTGGAAGGAAAACACTCTAGGACATTGTCCAGTTGCATCTTGAAAACGTCCAGTGAGGAGCACTCTACCTTGTACCAGTGGATTAATGTTCTCACTGAATAAAGTTTCTTTCCTCTTGTTACAGTCCAGTTATTAAAATTGTTGAGGAATTCCTCAGCCCAAATTAAGGTGCAAATGAGACCATGTGCCTGTGACAATAGCATGGATTTTATTTGATAGTAACTATGGGGGAATGAAAAGGAGAGAGAAAGAAATGGGAAAAGAGGAGCTTGGAGGATGTGGAGGGAGAGAGTGAGGTGGAGACAGAGTAGGTAGAAAGTATCACCACTCCATGGATCCTAGTGGCATCCCATTGATCCTTGTCTTCTGGTCTTCTTGATTTTGAAGGTCCCCCAAAAACATAGAATCCAATGGGTTAATATACACTCAGGCTAGGTGGCAACATCCAGGTATATCTTCTCTTGGGAGGGAAGGCACAATCTCTTGCAGCAGACTGGATCTGTTACATCACCTGCAGTCCTGTGGTGCAAGGCCTCTGGGGAGCACTGTGGGGGTCTTTGATGGATTATGACACCTCCTCAGCTGCCTTTCACATGAATGTCCCATAGATTTGGCCTGTGGGGTTCCACAGCTGGGCCAGTTTGTGAAAGAGAGGATGGATGTTCGGTGCCCCTGACCGGAGGTCACACCTGAAACCTCTTCCTCCTCACCCTCATTTTGTGGGTGGAGGGGTGTCTGTGTAAACCTGGCTTCTGCAGGCTGTGATGTCCCCCTCCCCAAATCCAGCCAGAGGTGACTCTTAGCAATGGATGCTGGGTTTGGTTCTCCTCTGGATGCCTTCCCCTCAGCCTTGTTTTGTCGTAGGCTTGGTGATTGAAGAATGGGTTTCCGTTTATCTAATCAGTAGTCTGACTTTCAGTCCAAAGTTCTAGTCAGGTATCCTTTAGGGAGGGATGGTCTTCTTCATACAGTTAAAAACTTTATATCCATGTTTGAGGCACAAGCTATTTCAGTCTCTGAAACTTCTATGAAGTTGAAACCCTTCACAGTGCAAATAGTACCCATTGGCCCTCACCTTCTCCCTGTGTCTCCTTGAGAAGTGAGATGACAACCTTTGTCCTCTTTAAGTACTAGAATACTTAATAAATGGAAAACCTAATAAATACTTAATAAAATGATGTTATTCCTGAGGTATCTCTTCTCCAGGGAGAAGAGCCCTAACTTCTTCAGTCTTTCCTCAAAGGGCAGGCTATCCCAAAAAATGGCAAATTTATTTCCAAATGAATTTGAAAATAGCATCCCACTTGTACTGTAGTTGCCTAGACAGCTTCTTTTTCAGCGACCTTGCAGGCAGAAGTGTTAATTCTCCTTCAGGATTGTTTCCAGTCAAACTGAAATATCTTTCAAAAATATCCAATTACTTTCAGCATGAAGTGTGCTGCTTTATTTTCTTCAGTTTAATAAGTCATAATGTAGATGATTAGGTCAGTACTGTTCATCAGTGGCCACATGAACATGAAACAACATCTGGTGGTGGGATGGGATATGCATACCTGTCATGGTCTGGTCTGGAGGCACAGGCGCTCTCAGGTGCAGAGTGATTTGCTCTTTGGTGCACTCTTGGTGCAAAGTGATCAGCTCTTTGTGAGGCTGCCTGAGCAGCAGAGTCGCGTTTGCCACCCTGGTGACCTAGGAGTAAAAGCAGAGAGACGGGGTCTATCCGATCTCCAGAACTTCTTTGTTCCACACGGTCCAAAGGGGAAAGAGCCGGATAGCCCAAGGAAAGAGGGGCTATGTGGGGTAGCCAGGGGTGGGGTTCATAACCTGGCCAATGGGGAAAGGAATTGGGAAAGGGACTAATCAGGGAAAGGATCCAAAATGCACTAATGGGGGAAAGGAAAAACCAGGAACTGAGGCTACAGTGAATCAGGCAAGGATTCATGGAACTGTTCAGTTTTGCTGGCAGTGAGCAAGAGGGAAGTCTCCCTAAGAGACTAAGAGGGGGAGAACACAAGAAGTTTGAAAGCAGCTCACAGGCTGCAAACCCTCCACGGGAGGGCAGCCTCTTCTGTGGTATCCTTAGGGGCCGCCACATATACCCTGTCTAATTAATTTTAAACTTAAGAGTGATCAAAGTTCTCTTAAGAATAAATAAAAAAAATGACTAAAATTTGAAATTTATTTTCCTCAGCTTTGTTTCAATGACTAGAGCTTTTACATCACATTATCAAATGTGCAAACTTTAGTTACAAGCTTCTGTGAATTGAAAACATCTTTTTACTTGTAAAAAAAAAAAGGTGATTTTTACACATAAGGACTCTTTGTTTACTGCTCAAGAAACAGCGTGAAATATTATTTGTTAGATGTCAGTCAAGTCATCTAGATATAGCAGAAGACTAAAGTCGGTTTACAACAAGGCTGGAGAGGGACTTTTTACAAGGGCATGTAGTGGTAGGACAGGAGGGAATGGCCTTAAGTGTAGGTTTAGATTCTGTATTTGGAAGACATTCTTTACTGTGAGGGTGGAAAGGAACTGGAAAAGGTTGCCTAGAGAAGTTGTGGATTCCCCATCCCTGGAAGTGTTCAAACCCCTGTTGGATGGCGTCCTGAGCCACTTGGTTTAGTGGAAGGTGTCCCTGCTCATGACAGGGTGCTTGGGACTAAACAATCTTTAAGGTCCCTTCCAAGTCAAGTCATTCTATGGCTGTCTTGCAGATGTAAATATGTTAATTCCCATGTCAATGAGTGGAATAAACCATCATTATGCATCAGTCCACCATCTCCTGCTGTAAGTCTATCTCAGGCTACCCAGAGGTATCTCAGTCTTGCAATAATTGGAAACTTAAGTAATTATGGTATTTTACATAACGTACAACAAGCAATTATTAGTCCTAATTAATTGATAGACATAGCCATCTGTATTCATATACTTCACATATTGGGGAAGGAGAGGCTGCATTACCATGCAAAAATTGTCATAATGTACACACGCTGTGCCCTTTTCTAACTTGCAAGGCAATCGACTCGTGGTAATCAGATGGCAATCTTTCGTTTGGTATAACTTGTTCCTGAGCAAAAGGTTCACAGCTCCAAAAAACACCGATTAAATTCATGAAGCCCTGCTGATAAGCTATATATCAAAATCTTTTTAAATAAGCAAAGGCAAAAATGTGTTTTCATCAAGAATTATAATTACCAACTGAGCTTTGTAAGTTGTGAGCAGTATTTAGAAATAGTAACAGCTGAACTGAATGATACACAGAAATGTTTTTACTGGCTCTTACCAAAAAAATAGATGGCCCTGGTAAATTCACTGAGTGCTTTTCACTAAGATTTCCACAGTTACTTTACTTTTCCTGGAGGTCTGAAAAATAAGAAAGGTCTGAATAATTATCATACATTCTTAATCAAATTATGATGAATATTGGGATCGTTTTTAAGACTGGGTTTAAGATGGTGTCTCAGGGACAGGTAGCCATAATAACCTTTGCAGCACTTAGTATTTTCTGTAATATTGATAACATATTACTACAGTTAATTGTTAGTCTTGATTTTAAGGCTACAGACTTCAAAAGGCCAGATTGCCTGAGGATAAAGAAAAAATCTCTTTGATTTAAAAATGAATGTTCATATCTTGAAAAGACTCGAATGCATTTATCCAGGTAATTTAAGAGGGAATTCAGACTGGGTTTAAGTCTGCTGACTTAGAGTTAATAATACAGATTTGTGTTTCAAAAGTCTTTAAATGCAAATATCAACCCTTTGATGGGATATTGCTATTGTTAACTTTTGTCCTGCATGATGTCATTTACTCAGTAACCTGATTCAATAAGTGTGTAATAAGGCCAATTGGCCTGACTAAAAAAAATTAACAGACACCAATAAAGATAACATTTTAAACTGAAGTAAAAAGAAAGAGGAAGAAGAAAATGACTTTCAACATTTTGCTAGTGAAATTGCCTGTCTGATAACTATGGAATTAAAGATATAAGCATGAAAGCACCCGTCCCTCAGTATGCAAATAATAAACTGCTTGCTTCATGTCTTTTCTTCTATGGATTTATTTAGGCACAATACTCTTAATGATGAAGTTACACTTATAAAGCAGTACAGTTTTGCATGGCACTTCAGTGCAATAAAACTAAGAAGCACTTTGCTGCATTCTCAAATAATTTTTTCTCAAATGCAGACTAGAAAGTAAAACATATCACTTAATCCCTTTGCCTCTGTAGGTGGTTAGTACTCTGAAATCCTTCTCTTTATTATGCATTGTAAAAATAAACATTATTTAGTGTGATAATAGTAAAAGAAATATTGGTGAATATGAAGTTGAGAGTTGATGCAGCAGATAGTGAAAGTTGTATTACACCAGAAAGTCACTCTATTCTGGAAATGTTCTACTCAATACTTCTGATAATAATTGAATGCTACTAGGAGGCATCCCATACCTCATATGTTATCACATTTGCTTCTTGCAAAAGAAGCAAATATTAAAGTATTATAAGCTGAAGTTCACATTTTTACAACTTTTTTTCTGAAAGTTAAATTCACAAACAGGACAACAATACCACTTTTTGGCTTTTACTTTACCTTCTGAAAGAACTGACATTTTGTGAGTCAGCATGAACATTTTAGGTCAATGCTGCTAGAGTTGCTGCCTTGAAAATGTTATCTTATTATTACTTTTTTAAAAGAAGATACTTCAGCAAAGGTAGAAAGATTGTATTAAAATAAGATACAGAAGCATAGTATTTCCAGCCTTCTACCATTTTGATCAGACACCAGGATGGTTGAAACTCATTAAAAAAGAAAAATATGAAATGCTGCTGGTATTGATATCTACAGACTACAGATCTACAGAAGGGGCACATGTATCTAGAAATGTTTTCTTTTTTAATCTTCAGTATTTCAGGTAGGGAAAGTTATCACCACCCGCCTTGGTGTCCGGCTGATTCTTCTTGAGGGCAGCGACCTTCCCTAGTGAGTTGCCTTGAACAAGGCAGCCTCAGTCCAGGTGGCGCAGGCACCTCGGTGGAGTGATTTCAGCTCAGTTATGAAAGGAGGGCCCGTCTGCTCAGACCGAGCGGAGCTGCGGGGAAAGCTCTCCTTGTCGGAGGCGAATGCAGGCGACACGGAAGAATAATGCAGGAGCCAGGGATGATCTCCGAGAGGCTTCTTTATTGTCTCAGTGCAGATGACTTGAAGACCCTGAGGCGTCTCGCCACCGGGGTTATATACACATAAGAACGGGGGCGGGGTTTGGTTAACATCCAATGGGAATAAGGATTGAGAAAGCAGACCAATCAGGGAGGATTTCAATAAACAAATTAGGGGATTGAAACTTGGACCAATCAGGGGAAGGATCTAGAATCAACCAATCAGGGAACAGAACTGGGGTATAACACATTGACCAATTGGGAACTAACTGATTAACATACAAGGAAGAACCTCCTAACTGTGTCAACAAAAGTAGTTAACTTATTCAAGCACTCGTGGTTCTCCAAGGGAGTGCTGGGCACACTGCCCTTTCCATGTCCTCCTCGGAGGCATGGTCTCCCACAAAAAGTAATATTCCACCTGAAAGAAAAAGAAAGTAAACAAGATGAACTTAATAAACTTATTATAGCAATATTGCAAGTAAGCAGCAGGAATAATGAGCAAAAAGAGGAGGCAAACGTGCCCCAGGGGATTAAATTAGAGCCAAAGAGGTGTAATCTCATTTTCAGTTATTTGCAGGTCTCATTTTAATGAGTTGCCAAGAGTGTTGGTCTCGTATGAGTATGAAGTCCTCAGATATAACTATTCCATAAACAGAGTGAAGAAATGGCTCAGATTGCCCATGTTTTTAAAGAATTTCTACAGTTAGCCAACTCTCAAGCAGTGTGACAGCAAGCCCTGTGCCACAGGATGGTGATCAGAAATTAACTCCTCTTTTTTTGCAACAGACCTGGAACGGACTTGGTTCAGTAGATCTCTTTGTGATTGTGGTTAGGATTTCATCAGGAGTCCTTCTTGATACTGATTGCTGAATCCTTCATACTTTGTAATACAACAGAAGAGAAGTGTGAGACTCACAGTGTCGTTGAACCTCTGGAAGAATAATGGATAGATTTATCTTGCAAAAGGTCTTCAGGAGAGCACTCTCCTTTGTAGAGTTAAGGATAATTTGTGTAGAAAAAGAAAGAGGGAAAAAAGATAACGTTCTTGTAACAATAGTCATCAGAAAATAGCTACAGAGAGCCCAGAGGGAATAAAGCATTAAGCTCCCCAAAGGATGAGGAACTATTAAGCCATTGCCATTACTTATCTAAGTAATATAGGTGTAAGGTTAGAACAATACACCTTTTATTTCCTTTTCAGCACAGGACAAAGTACTTTGGAGAAAATGATATAGGTCAGTATGTCGACAAAACATCACACTCCATAAAATAGTTTGTCATCTATGCAATTGGTCACTATGTTTCAAGGTTCTGTTTATATGGAAGACAGGATGTCATCATTAGATAAACCAGCCTCCTTTTCTTATGAATTCTGATACCTTAAGGTGTTTGTGTTTCCTTTAAATTTCAATATGTGACATTAGATTCCTGGAATTATGGTGAGCAATTAATGTATTCCTGTATAGATTTTCACTTTTAAACAGGCCAAATTTATTTCTACAAGCTTCAATTTACCTTAACAACAATGAATAGGGGTGATTTGTCTCACTAATCTTTGAACAATAAAAGTTAGAATATAAATATTTTCTTTTTATTCAGTCCTTTACAATTCAAAGGAGAAAATGTCTGAAGCTATTCATCTGAATCATAGAATGAATTCATTATAGAATTAATTTTTTGACACTCAGATATAGAGTCTGTGGTTTCTGCTTGTTGCAGCCGTGAGGCCTGGTAGGCCTCCATGGCGGTCAGTCGCCTAAGGGCAGAAATGCCTAATCATGGTGACTAGGCCAAAATAACCATTCTCCCGCGCTCAGACCCTCTCTTATTTCCCTGTAAGACAATAGGTCACTTTCTACCCCGACTCGTACTATTGGACCACTTCTCAAAACCTCGGTACCCTATAAAAACCCCACTTTTCCCCCAGCTCAGTAGAGGTGCTGTCCCTGAAACCCTTCACGGAGGAAGCTAATAAAGATTCATCTGTGGAACTTCATACTGCACTTCTCCTCTCTCTCCCTGTGTCTGCTAAGGCACCTTAGTAAGCTCATGAGCTGAGAATCACTGCAAAAGAGCTGATCACTGCTGAGAGCTGAATATCACTATAACTAAGCTTGCTAAGTGTTGCCTGTGCCTGGGAGCTTTGCCGGAATTGCTTGGGCAGGGGGGTACGTAGGTGCACCCCTATCCAGGAACAACCAAGGCAGCTGAGACTGACTGAAGCTACCGGGAGGAAAACTAAATCTGCTGAAAAAATATATAATTATTAAATTCTGCCTTTTTTTTCAAGCACTTCCTTTAGTGTTGGGATATTTTTTCGAAACAAATGACAATTGAAGAGGAAGACCAGATTCTTTAAGACATGACTTTTAATCAGGAAATATTAGCAGATTATTGTTCTGAATGCTAAGAAATTTAAGAGTCAAAATATTTTTATATCACTGGATGAGGACCACTCCCAACAGTAATTAACCTAAGTTTTTGCAAAACTGGTCAGATGCTGGCAAACAAAAAGTTGAGACTTGAACAAAACTAGAACACCAGAAAGAAATAAATTATTTCCCAATTGTGCTAGAGAAGTTAATTCACAAAAAAATCAGAATTTTTAATTCTAAAATTCTGAATTTCATAATTAGATTATTTTCCTTCTATCACTCTTATATTAGTAATATTACCATATTATCTAATTTCAAGTTAAATATAATGCTATACTATCTAAAAATATCAGGTAGCTTAATGGAAATGGCTTCTCTTTTTAATTTCACTGATGGCAATTAGATGTTTAACTGCATTTTAGAATCTGAATAAATTATATAAATTTAGAGCCATCATATAAACAATCATATATGTACTGTCAGTGAATAATGTTACATGTAAAATACAGTTGGAATATCTCGTCTCATAGAAGGGCTTGGCAAGATTTAATCTAGTTTTAAAATACCTGAGAAACTTGCTACAAAACTTATTTACAACCACATTGTACAGAGCACTAGAAATATGCATTTGGAGATCTAGACTTTTTTGGGATGGATTCAATAATGACTGAAATCTGTTTTTCTCTGGTTTAAGATTAAATAGTGCATTACAGTGATTTTTCAAATTAGGAAAATAATTGAACAACTACATCATAGAACCAAAACTGTACTAATTGTGTCTGATTAGGTAGTTTATCCAGCAACAGATTTCCCAACTGCAATAGCTTCAGTGTAAGGACATATACTTTTTAAAAATTTATGGTTTAATGCACACCCTTCATATTTCCCATATTAATAATAAGGCTAAATTTCAAAAATAGACAAAAATTGAAATGAAGAACAAAATTTGACAGTCTGCTCTTTTTCTTCATAAAGATTTCGGTGTTCCTCTGTGACTTACCTAACACAAATTAAGATTCCATACAGGAGTACATAGAAAGTGTTCTCATTAAATGCCATGGAGGAGTCTTTTAGAAAAACTACTTTTTCAGCAGTGCTAACTGAGTGCAAGTGAAATGCTAAAAATATTTGCAAATGCACATGAAGTGTTCAGCAAATTATGTTACCACTCTGAGCCTTTTAGTTTCTATACTGACATTTTTTAAAAAGAGGAAACAGTAGAGTCATCCCATTAGATTCAAGGGTAGTAAATCACATGGTTACAAATTTTATACACAATGTGCTCACTTGAATACCCAGAATGAGTTGTTGGAAATCTGTACTGTATTCCAAAGATTAGTTTCACTATCCACTGTGATAAGTGAAGTCATTCTGCAAAGTTGCCACTACTAGCACCATCAAGTCTGTTAAGTTTATAGTTAGTTTTGAGTTATTTGGCTCCTGTTTTAAACCAAAATTTTAAAAATATTTTCGCATGGGCATGTTCATATTTCATTGTGAGATTTCTTTCTTGAAAGGATTATTTTCCTGTTTAATCTCTCAACATCACATGCAATATACTTGTTGTGATTCATTGTCTATCAGCTTCCAAGATTACACTATATGAGGTCATTTTGAAGATACTGGAAACTGACTTTGTTTTTTTTTTCTCCCCTTGTTCCGTCAGCATTTATGTTATTTTTAAAAATTTGCCTTGCAAAAAAGTCACATCATATTTTTTGTGCAAAAGTGTGATATTCTTTGCCACATACGCACAGCAATGCATGGTAATTATAGAGTATTTATTCTAGATGTTAGAATAATCAAAGTGTACAGGCATTTCTGTTAACAATAGAAAGCAAATGATATTTCAAGTTTATAAAGGCAAAATCTGTTAAAAAGTATTAGTTTTACTTTTTAAGTGTGTTATTTTTCTACAGATTTCTGACTGCATTTTGGAGAAGACTTACTCACATGGGGTTTTTTATCACTTCATTTCAAGAAAAGCCACTCTCTGTGTTCCTTTAAAAGCAGCAACCTGAGATGCACTGGTGGAGCTGAGCTGTTTGAAGTCAAGAGTGGCTGTTTCATAGCTCACCAGACATGCTGACTACTTTAAAAACTTGCTTCTTCAGACTTATAATAGGCAAAGATATTAGACAAGACATTAAAGAAAATCAACCAATTTTAAACTGTAAATCTAGAGCACCATCCTACGTGTGCTTGTTATTTATTTAATTTGCTGTAAGGCACATTGTAATGAAATGTGAAATTGATGGCTAGACACTTTCCTCCAGAAGATTCTGAAAAGTGATTGCCAAAAGTTATTGCAGACTAGTCCCAGCACCCTCCCATCCTGTGTTTACAAAGAGTTACTAGTTTGGGGGAGCCTGTTTTTCTCCATTCATCACACAGAGTTGGCCTAAGTGCCATGTAGGAGATCCCGTGACTGACTTGGCCAAGAGAATCAGGGGCTGCACAAATAACAACAGGGATGCAACAACACAGATCAGGCAAAGGGAAGGGGCTGTGAATAAGTACATCTCCTAAGCCAGTGGGCTGGGGCTCCACAAAAATTCTTACAGCTTTTTGCCACAGCCTTGCTGATTTTCACAATAGTCTGATGGAAGGTTGCACGGCTATCCCGTGCCATTAATGATGTTGGCAGTCAAATCTCTGGGTGAGGGAGGAGATTGCACACACTGAGGGCCTTCACAAAATATTTCTTAGTACCTTAGAACTTCAATCTTCAGTCATTCTGTTCAGTTTATAAAACTGTTGTCACTTTATGTGTGTCTTTTATGCAATGTCTATATCACATTTTGTTTATATACAGTATTCTATATTAATATTTTTCAGCAATTTTCTCCTTAATTCAATGCTTTGCATTTTTTAGAGAAACAGACTGGACTTGAATTTTTCTTGGTTAAATGTCTCTGAGGATTAACAATCAGGAATAAAGGCACCTAATGTAAGTCCCTTGAGTTAAATCCTTGTCATCAGTCATGAGAAGGTAGTACTTTTTTTATACCAGCTGTTATTGCTGAGAGTAAAACAAAATGTCAGAATCCTGAGTTCTGCTTTAGAGATGAAGTAGAAATTTGTATGAAACCCTGCACTGTGACTGAATAAGATTAAAGAAATCTTTTTTTTGTTGAAGATCTATTGCCAGCAATTGTTGCTCTCCAGTTGTGTTAAAATATAGAGCAATAATACTGATAACAAAATTCAAGGCTCAAATATTGCTTGAGTGTTCCAGGAGAAACATAGGGTCCACATGGCTGTTTTATGACTTCACTGAAACAGACTGAAAATCTTCAGTATGTCACACTGAGACCAGACGGTGATAGTGTGACAATCAAGACCCATCCTCAGACAGGGAAGTGAAGATCGGGTGCCACCTGATAAATAAATGTGTTACTTCCAATTCTATTACAGAAGCAGTGAAAATGTGTCACATTAGCTTAACATTGATTCACTGAATGCCTAAGAGGAACACTGGCAGATTGCTTTAATTAACAGATGTACCAGGGCTGCTGATGTTTTTCAAAGTGAAATTTCCTTGCCTCTTGCTGCAACCTATCAGGCTGTCATTCTCAGGTGACAGAATGACAAGATATCAGACCAACTGCTATAAAAGCTTTTCATTTTCAGTACTGTGTCTAAATATCTATGTTAACAATATGTTCTTTTTCACAACCATATTTTAGTCTTTAGTCTTAAAAAAAAAAGGCAGTGACTTTCTGTCAAAAGAAGTCAACAGTTGGATCTCTTGACTTTTCCTGTAAGATGAAGTAGACTGATTATAATATTCTTTTGCTCAAGCAAATTTATTTCATTTAAACAACAAACTGCTTACATTATGCTTTAGAAACCTTGCTGCTGGCCTGTTTCCTGATTTCCAACTTGTAAGAAACAAAAAGCATGCATGATATCATCCAGTCTAACATAGACATCCACCTTAAATTCAAATTGTAGGTGTCTAGGAAGAGTTCCTTTAATGCTATATCTTTGTATGTAACTCAAGCATTCACAAAAAATCTGGTTCACTTAAGTGCTTACATTAGGCAGGTAGAAATCCTTCTGCAGGACTTAAAAAGTCACCTTGGTACCAGTGCTGAAACACCCAATCCTTCAGTAGCTCATCTCTGTTCTGGAATTTGAGAGGCTGGACTTAAATTGTAGGTTCAGTTCCAATTCTGTTCAGAAGCATAGATTAACAAAAGCTGATGTTTTGTATATCTGTGTGTGCGTGTATATGTATCCAGGAGAAAGGAAGCTCTGTCTCCCCAGCTTATAAACCATTTCAGAGGGTGAGGTAGTAATATCCCCTTCAGGCCAGCTGTCATGAGAGCATTGTCATTTTGAGGAAAAACACAAGAGAGAATTACAAGTTTTGTTGCCTGTGACATACTCATTGTTGAGGTTGAAAGAGTTGGCCTCAGATATGTGTAGACAGGGTGCTGCTCACACAGAGCTGTGTCCCAGACCATGTCATGCATGAGAAGAATGCCTTGGAGCAGACTGAGCAAAACTTTAAACAAACATCCTAGTTCATTCTACATGTTGGAAATGTTTACAAGCCCAAGGCCTTGAAAAAGATAATTTCAGACCTTCATGTTTCTCTCTCTCTCCCCATCCATCTATTTATCTAGCGTAGACTTGAAGTCTGCAAACAATATGATTGCTGGTGAGAGCACAGTTTACAGGGGCAGTATGCAGAGCAATCAGTGAACAAGAGGGCTATCTAGTCCAGTAGTCACAATAATTTAGATATTGTTCATTAAGTAGTGTTGCTAGAGGACACTAAATGAAAGACATGCACACAGTTAGTTGTCAGGGTAAAAAGAAAGACGTTTATTTTTCGACTTTGATTTATATAGATTTTGGACAATGACCAGGGATTGGAGGATAAAGATTGCCACCTCTCACCCTACACTGGGCAAACTAGAAGTTCATCAATTGTCCCTCCTCAAGAGAGGTATGAAAAACAATCACTTTATTTACAAGACATATTGTGAGAAACTCCATTACAAAAATGCAAACATCAGAAGGTTAAAAAAGATCAGGGCGACAAAGTACTTCCCTTAAGTCAGTTAAATTCGAAAGGTGATATGCATGGCCATAGACATATTCAATTTAATTTATCTTTGTGGTGTTGATGAAAAGCCATGGCTGAAAATAATTTGCTATTGGAAAAATTCTATGTATACAAATGAAATGTTCTGTTTTGGTAAACAGCCAAGAAGAATACCAGCAAAAATTGTTTGTATTGTCCCATAGGCTTTGATCCATTCTAGTTACACCACACAGGAAGGTGACCTTGAAACTTAGAGGTAATGCTTGGCAGTTTTCCTGAACTCTATTAACACTTTCATAAGGAAAATGACTGTAGCAGAGGAACAGGTATAGAAACATGTCTGAATGGAAACCAAGTGTAAAAGAATTCAATGTTACACCAATAAAAACAGATGCTGGAAGATATATCTTTAATTTGCATTGTTATAACCTCTCCAATGACTGATGTATCATTGAATTATATGGAAATACATATTCAATGGAAATAATGCATAATAGCAACATGAAATGGATTGGCTTTCTCTCTAGCTAGTGAAAGATTTGTCATAACTAGTGTTTAGAAAAAAAAATCAAAGAACATTTGTGGAAGCAACAGTAATTTCCAGGAAAATTAAAGCTGTATACACATAAACCTAAGTAATTCCTGAGAAAGTCAGATCCTTATATAACAGAAATAGTTTTGTCAATAAGAAAATGGATCTGAAGACCATTTACCTGCTTTATTGACCAATGATGAAGTATAGATGAGAAATTAAACCTATAATAAATTGAAAGATTTTTAGCTGAGTACCATCATATAACACATACACTAGATTTTATTTTCTTAAGGTGTCATGTTTTAAGTAATTTTTCTCGTGACACCAAAGTTAACACATTATCTGATACTCTGAAAGAGGACATCCAAGAGGTATGTTAAAAGACAGAAAACAAAGGGTTCTTTTTACCTTGAATATATTCACAGGTAACTACCAAGGAATTCTTACCATCAAATTATATTGTATATTTAATTTTCTAGTCTTTTTTGTCTTCAAATTATGAAATTCAATATTTTAGTCTATGTATTTTTTAATCTGTTTTAAGATATTTGATGTGATATAGATATAGTTTGGGTAAACTGTCATGCAACTTAAAAGGAGAAGAAAAGCAAGAGTTTTGGGTGCAATTTCTTTTTGTTAATGATAAAATTTAAAGACACAATTTGTCTTTTAGGAAAGAATTCCAGAAAGAAAAAGATAAGGAAAAGAAGGAAAAGAGGAAGAAGGAGAAAATTGCAGGAAAGAAAATAAAAGAACAGAAGACTTAACCCCAGGACTGCAGTGTGGATAACATTTCTCTCCACTTAGGATCCTAGAGGGTCTGTGATTTGTGTCAGGACCCTAAAATCAATGGCAAGTGGGATGTCTGGATTCTTGGTTTGTCCTCAGTATTACACACAGTTAAACATACTTTGACCTATTTCTTGGCCTCATTTATTTCAAAAATTAATAAGCTAACCAAATAAAGAAAAATATTTATGTAATTTAATTTTATTAATTACTCCACAATACAAGATTAAAAAAATCATCTAGTTGACAGTCAAAAGAAAGAAAAATATATTTGGTTTCTGTTCATGAGTTAATCTTCTTGTCTTGCGCTTGATCACACTGTTCGACTCCTTCATTATGTCCAACCAGAGACAATACCAAAGTGCCTCACAGAGTAAAGCAGATCAATGACTCAAGGTCCCAAACTGGGAGAGACCTGACCCCAAACACTTTCATTTGGTATCCTGCTGAAATCTTTATGATTTTAGTTTGTCTTTTCTTTTTCCTTCACTTAATTACTGGCTTGTTTCTGCATTATTTATTCTTCTAGCTTATGTGAACATGTGAAATGGGGCATGTCCTGTTGAAGCATTAAAAAAGAATGTTTTCTTAGAAAGAACTTTATAAAGACAGCAGTGTCATAGCTGCATATTCTTGTGTTATTTCACTAACAACTGGTTTGTATCTCATAGGTATCAAGTTTGGATTCATATAATTTGCTTTGCTGGATGAAATCATGATTTATTTTAATGAGTAATCATCCTGGCAGGTCTCATCTACTCATATTTACATACATTACATCATACCCTAATTTAAATAATTTCACCTACTCCCCTTGTTTTTATAGGAATTAGAAGCTTTCCAGCTTGATTTTAAGGACTTTCTATAATTGTGTTGCTACCTAATTTTGGAAGCTTGTTTTCCACTTTCCTATTCACTTGCAGTTATCTGGTCACAGACTTCCCCCTAAAGTCACTGTGTACTTACTATGCGTAAAGTTCTTGGGAGGCAATTGTGTCTTAAAACTGTCACCTTATAGATTTAAAGAATTTATTTCTGAATCCTTAAAAGAGTTAGGGATTTGCGCCTTTTCTTTCAAGACCTATGGAAATATCTTCGAAGAATACTTCTGTTAATGCTGTTCAGTAGTGAGTAAACTATAGCTGATGTGGGATCTCATTCCCAGAAATTCTCCGGTTGAACAATGCTGTCATCACAGACCAGTCAACACACACTTTCATGTGATTTTAAAGACTGTTTTTAAAAAAACATGGATAGTATAATTTTGTTCTTGTAGAGAGAACATTGCAGGAGGGCACAGGGATTTTTCAGTATATGTTCTGTCAGCATGGTTAAACTGCAGTGAAGTACAGGAGCTAAGTATAAAATAGCTCTAAGCTATTTTAGATATATGAGGAAATAAGCCATGCATCATCCTATGATCAAAGGGATACAAGCATTGCTTGTGTGCAATGTTAGTTCCTCATGTTCTCACATACAGATCAGAAAAATCTTTGAGGATATATGATAAAATTTTGGTTCATTACTACTTCTGTTATATTCGGTTCATCAAATTATTGCATTAATAGGTAGTAAATAAATGTCTTAAGAAGAGAAAGTGGAAAAATATAGATCTGAAAGTGTGTATTATTCCTCCAAAGTAAAGGTGAAAAGGACTCTCCAAGTTTCTTAAAGGCACATAGAGAGTAAACCCAAGTGTCATTTTGCTGAAATCAGTAAGTGTTGTCATATGTAGGTGACATACACATCTTAGCTGGCCATTACAATATATGAACACCTGTCAGAGACTGAAATGGATAATGGCTTACCCATTTTAAGATCATCAAAAGACTTTTGTCTACTGTAGCAAACTGCAAAGAAACAGCTGCTGGTGTATTGAAGCCCACCCCTCCCTGTTTACGCCTACTGATTTGGACTGCAAGAGGACCCTGAGATAAGATAGAGTGGTTCTATTGTTCAGCTATCCCAGGTTAGAGAGAAGAATGTATCCACAAGTGTATGAGATTGAACTGCTAACCTTTGACCCCTGAAGTAAGCCCACGTGCTCTACAAGACTTCTGCTAATGGCTCAAGCAATTGGTTTGGTGTTTTGCTAGTGATGCACACACACAGTGGCCACCCAGGTGCAGAAGGGTGTGCCTACCTGAAGTGACAAACTGGTATTCCAGATAACGGATAAGCTTGCTAAGGCATAAAAGGCATGATAAGACAACATCCAGTTGTCCAGAGGGCATTTCCACCTAGACTGTGCAGTATAAACGCAATGAAAGAGGAGTTTTGTGGACTCTCCCCTCAATCCCATCCCACCCCACTTCATGGATATAGTCTGCAACCACAGAGAAGACCAGAAGAAGAGGCTTATTGGGATGTCATCAGAATCTATGGAGTAGCAATATATTTTTTCTACTTAATTTGTTTCTCTGTCACTCTTTCTTTCCTCTCCCCCCCAACCCCCACCCCCAACCCCCCTTTCCCCATCTCTCTCTCTCTCACTCTCTCTTCCTCATTTACTCTTAAATAAAATCTGTGCTACTGACTTCAGCATATGGTCTCATTTGCACCTTAAATCAGGCACAGGAATATCTCTATTAATTTTAATAATTGGATCTTAACACCACCATCCTTATTTCATATCTCTTTCCCTCTGTGTCCTGGGTTATAGTCTATTCAATTTCATCTGCTGAAAAACAGTTGGGGGCGGGTGCCTTTTGATAATGGGCCAACGGTCAATATCAGGTAGAGCATTGTTCTTATCTTTCTCCATAATGGGCCATTAACANTCCAGGAGGACTCACTTTTGGACTGCTTTCGACACCCTGACTAACAAGGTTGTAGCTTTGACCCTGTCAGGGCTTTCCAAAATTGTTGTTTGTTTGTTTGCTGTTTTGGTGGGGTGGTTTTGTTTTTTTTCTTTTCTACCACATTTGTATTCTTATATTCTTAGTAAAAAGGTGTTATTCCTATTCCCAAATCTTTGCCTGAGAGCCGTTAATTGCAAAATTAGAACTTGGCGGGGGATGAGGGGTTTACATCCTCTATTCTAAGGGGAACCCCAGTTTCCCTGGCAGATACCTGTCTTTCTAAACCAAGACACTCTGCTGCAAAGATAATCTTAGGAAGGTTCTTTGTGCTATTTTGTAATGGAGCATGGATGCCCAGAATTCACTTCACTTGTTAAAATATATGCAGGAGAGTAATGAAAGTCTCTAAACCAAATGAGAATATCCATTGTATCAGGTCATACGATTAGTAAAAAAAAAGTTTTTTAAAAAGGATAAAGCTGTACTGGGGACTTTCACTGAGTCTCTAAAATATTGACTATTCCCATATAAATAGATCATGCCTTAACCTGTTCCCCTATCTTTCCTTTTTCCTCACTCTTGTTATTCCATGCACTGAAGAAACACAATGGATATTGTCAACAAAAAAATATCAACTCTTCTCTGAAGAGATGAAAACAACCTTACTATCTCATAAAAGTGTTTTGTTTACTTGTACTCTTATTTTTAATCACTAATAGTTTTAAATTACATGGAGATATCCAATTATGAATAGCAACAAACATAATGACATCCCTGGGCCTTTACAGAAAGTCTCTTAAGTTGTCCTCCTTTTGTAAACAATGAAAAAAAGAAAACAATTAGAGGAAATGATCCATTATTCCATAAAGTTCACAGGGGCAAAAATTTCAGCCCTTTCTGCATCCCTAAAATAAACAAATAAAAGTGAATTGAACACAGGGGAGGAACTTCATTACATTTCCTAATAACAGCCTATTTGAGAGCCCATTAAGAGCAATACCCAAATAGTCTCCCCTATCAAGATGTCATTTCAGAGAAAAGATAGAGGAAAGGAAAAAAGTATAAAGCTTTTGGAAAGATGGCATTTTCCTTTTTATTGTTATGACTCCTTTTTATTAATGTGTATTAATGCTGTCTAAGAGGACATTATCCATCAGTTCTTTTACTTAAAGAGCCATGATGACTCCTAAACACATTTACATGCCCATAAGATAATGGGCTTTGATTATACACATACATACATACACCATTACTTATTTTTTACTAAATGTAAAACTTTCTACTTTCAAAACATAGGGGCAGACATGGATTCGCCTCAGAAACCCAGGTTTAGATGAACAGAGGGCATGAAGCAGGATGCAAATTGAGGCAGGAATCTCTGTACAGCCTCTTTCCCAACTTCTACTAACTCTGTAGGAGCCTATATTTGGGGTGTCCCGTTGTTATCATACTCAACAGTTCTGTGATTATCTCATATGTAAGTCTCACCTAAATGCAGAAATTGTGATTCCGTCACATATCTTTCACAAGAGATAATGACAAAGAGATCTTGTTTGTGATCAGATGCTGCAGAAAAATTCAGTGTTACTGAAATACTTTCTTTCAGAGCAGGGTAACGGTGGAAGGTGCCATCAACTCTCCTACATGTATCTCAGTAGTTCAGTATTTTGGTACTCTAACATAAATCTTATCACTATTTACTCATTTAGGCACTGTGAGCATTAGATTGGTCTGGTAGATGCTGTGGTTCCCTCCCATTAAAATGATATCAGTGCATCTAAATATTGATTGGGTATGAGCAAACCTCTGTATCTTGCAGGCTGGGACACTCATTTGGAATGAGACACACTTGTGTTCCAGTTTTTGGGGATAGTTTATATATTAAACTGCCTTCCCTTGTCACTCTCATAGGCACCAGTTTTTCTGTCTACCTCGCCCACCATGTTGCATTTCGTTTGTGAATGGTACAGATTTTTGCATATGCGTTTGTGTACCACATATACTTTTATAATATCAAGAATTGCTTATAAAACTTCTTAATGCTGCAATATTGATGTTGACCAGATGTTTCTAATATTCACTGCATTGGAGGGTATTCCAAGAATAAAATACTTTCATAATTGTTGGGATTGTTGTATTCTGCATTTCAGGGAAGATAAGTTGCATTCAACCTTGACTTTTCCTGATCATTTGTTCTTATTTATTCTAAAAACTGTCTGAATTTTATAACATTTTCAAATTAACAGTAAGTTTAAGCAAACCACATTTAAATTACCAACACTGATTGTTTTTATAAAATGAAAGAAAGCCTAATACAATTCCTCTGAGTGATATAATTTATAAGATCTTGAGGATATATTTGGTAACAGTCTGTGGGGACAAATTGCTATGTAGATTTATAGACCTTTACCCATAGACAGAAATTCAAATATTCCTCCCAGGAGTCATAGCTTATTTCATTTGAGACTATGAGAAGGTGACAGAGTTGGGTCAAACTTACTGCAGATTTGCTCAGAATCCTCATGGGAAACTAAAGAAATAATGGTTTCTATAGCAACTAAATGTATCAACATTATGTTTATTAATTACACATAGGAACAGCAGAAACTGCAGGAAAAAATCTCATGATGAGTCAGGACCTCACACTAGGACCAAGAAGCTAGTACTAAGAATTGTGAGTTGCTTTTTCTGTCTTAGTATGAAATGCAGTAAAGCAGAAGCCGTTAATCAGATACCTTCTGTCTGAATGTATGGCTTTATGTCACAGCTGGAGGATTAGATAAAGTTACTGTAGCATATGAACGCTGTCCTCTGGGTTGTTTGGTTTGGTTTGTTTCCTCCCCTGCGCCCTCCCCCCGCCCCCCCTTAATTATCTTCCTGTTAGATAGATTTCATCATAATATTTATGGACCATGGCCGTGCCTTTGCTGTCCATAGGGCAGGATTTGGTGCTATAGGACTCACTCTTTACCCCAGGTATTTTGCTTTTTTTTAATGGGAACTATTGACCATGAAACCTCTGACATATTAGCACTAGACAATGAGTAATAACTTCCAGTACCTGGCCTTGTAGGTCTATTCATACTCCTGTCTTTTGCCAGTGATATTAAATGCTTTCTGTGGTATATGATATTTACTATTTCCTATTTACCCTTATCTATTACTTCTATAATTTTCTCTTTGTTACAGAGCAAGCAATCAATTTTTCTGGTAACATCAAGTCTTTGTATACCTGATCTCTTTTCTACTTGTAAAATCACTATGCTCTCTTACAAGCCTTTTTCCATCCAACCTTTTCCTTTCTATGCTTTTTTTTTCTTTTTCTTTTTAAAATATTTTCTCTTAAATTACAGAAAAAAAAACTTTCAGGAAATGCTAGAGATGGAGCTGTTATGAAAGGGCAATAACATTTTTGATTTTCTTTGCCACTTTTTAATTTTTTGGGACATTGGGGATAAAGAAAATGCTTGGAACTTTAAAGATCTTAATGATGGATTTCAGCACAACCAAACAGCATGACTAGAATTAAGTGGCAACTGACACTAGAGATAATAATTGCAGCAAAGAAAGCCAAACTGCAGTATGCCTATGAACCAAACGACCTGTTGCTGCCAGTAATGGTTTTCCCAAGGAAGAAAGACAAGGTACAGCAGGGTGAATTCTAATAGGAGTAGGAGCTTTGCCAAAGTGATTCTGTGTTAAGCTTCTCTTCTGCCCTCCTGATTCAGAGCTGTTCTGTTTGACAGACTGCAAGCAGGTGCACTTGATACAATTTCTCAGTGCTGGGGTTGTGGCAGGCTGCTCCCCTACCCTGTACCTGTTCTATCCTCGGTAATTGCCTTCACCAGGATCCTTACCAGCAAGGCTGTCTGCAACCATTTGCGGGAGAAATTTGGGGCTGGCTGTGGAGTGTTTACAGCTCATTTGAAGACAGATGTAAGCTCATGCTGACCATAAATCACGCTCACCTTCCAAACCAGGGCAAATCTGTAGCCACAGTCAGCTTCATGCCAAAGCCAGGGCAATATGCCCTGTTTGCTTTGTATTGTGCCAGCCTGCTGATCTGGGGGGATGGAGCACAATCACAACCAGTTTGACTTCCTGCACAAGTGTTTAGAGGCACATACTTGAGTCCAGGTACTACTTTAAAATCATCTAAAACATAAAAGGGACCAGAATGGAGGTGAAAATTTTTGTTGGTATACCTCCAAGTTTTGAACTGTTTCTGCTGCTAACTAAACTGTCATGCAACTAGAACCCATCACATTTACTACAGCTGTGTGGGCGTTAAGAGTCAAAGAAAAAGCTCTGATAGAGCCTCATTATGTTATTGCCAGCTTTTGAGGAAAGCTAATAAAAACAACAGCTGGGGCTGGCAAACAGAGAAAATCTAAAATCTAGTATGGAATAACATCAGAAAAAAGAAAAGTTTTGGTTTTGGTTTTTTTTTCCCCCAAATTCTTTTTTTCAAAGACTCTTTGCAGCCTGCTTCTGGTGGAGAAAATCCTCAGCACTAGAGCATTTAGAGTGGCAGCTATGGGTGGACAATGGGTTCCAGTATGTACCAGTTAGTTCTTTACTATTGTTGCAGTTACTGTCAATGAACTTCAAACAGCCTTCAGCTTAGCCAAGCACACCATATTCTACCTTGAATAATGATGCATTAGAAATGCATAGAAATAAATTGTAAGATTACATATCCCTGTTGAAAACTCATACACTTGGCTACCTGATCAGCTCATAATTTTTGTGTGAGAAACTTATCTGTACAAGAACTCTATGGAAACAAGATGAAAAAAACCCTGTCTCTCGTTGTGCTCACAGCCTGACTCTTCAGACAAGTGTGGATTGCTTGCCTCAGAAAAATGTGCATCAGTTCGCAGAGAATGTCTTTTAAAAGCTCGCACAGAAGAGCAGAGAATAAATAATAAATGATAATAGCATATAACTCAAAGATCTTTAGATCTTAAAATGCTTTATGTAGCTATCTTCATGACAAAGAGACATCAGGACAAAGAGGTGGAGCAATTTACTCTCTATCACACAGCAGATCATTAGCAAGACCAGGAATAGTAGCAGGTACCCGAGACCAAATCCACTGCCCTACCTTCAGGGCCCATTGTGCCTTCCATTATTGGCAGCTAACGAATGTGAGGGAGACAAAGCACTGACAGTCCTAAGCTACAGTTAGTCAAATATAGCCCAGTTGTTTTGCATCTGAGGTCTACAGAAAAGCTTGCTTAATAAATTCCAAGATTTTCTAGTTGTTTAGTTTGACAAAAAAACCAAAAAAACCCCTGGTATTCAGAGTTTGCTTATTAAGTTTTCAAATTTCTTTCAAAAACATTGTCTGTTTAAAATTATGAACGAATCAAACCAGTTGGAGAAATTTGTGCCAATAAATATGTGTAAACAAATATGACTTAGTGACAAATATTACTTCATGTGATCAGGATCTAACAGGCAAGCATTATTGAATTTAAGAGTTGTTGCTGTTCCCATAAGTCTAGAAGATTTTTTACTATTTTAGAAGAAATCTATTTTTTAAAAAATTGCATTTTTCTCAGGGAGGCTACATTACAGAAGACGGCTGAATTTGTTTTTCATGGCAGAAGTAACCCAATAGCTCCAAAGAATGTTGTACTGGTAGATATTGAATAAATGAATCAAAAAAATACATAGGACAGTGGAAAAATTCTGGAGATCTTCAGTGCTATTCACATAAGATTTTTATGTAGAAGTGCTAATATAGCCATTGTCCCCACATAGTCTTATTAAAACCACCCTAGAGATATAAAGAAGCAGACTGTGACCATGAGTAGATAACTAGCTGTAATAGTAACGGGAAATGTCACTAAATGTCATTAGAGCTTGACATAACCTAAATGATGGCAGTATGTTTAGCATAATGGAAGGATATAATGAGAATATGGCATTTCCTTTAAGGACAGTAGCAGATTAAGATGAGTAAATTAATTCAGTAGTAATGGCCAGGTGAGTAGCAAAGTAACTGGTTGTGTTGCCAAGACCCCTTTAGATTCCTAGCAAACCTACAAATACAAAACGTTTAAAGGAAAAGAAAAGCAATCACCTTTATGAGGTGCAACAAGAGGTTGAAGTGCAGACGGTGAGAAAAGCATTCTAATAAAGCCTGTTTCTTTCAGAATTTCCCAACAGGTACATAACTAAGGTTCCTAGCAAATAGTGAATTTTAATCTCTTCAGAAGAGCCACAGAAACCCCAGTAATTAGATAAAATCCCATGGAAGTCTTCTATTTCAAGTGGAAAACCATGGAATCCATTTTATTCCAGAAATTCACTTATCCTGCTGAGTTCACTAACTAAATAGGGAAATCAAGACTCTACCAAGCAGGGTCTACAGACTAGCTGTATCCCACCCTTAAAGTAGAAGCCTTGTCTTTGAAGTGATAGAAGTGAAAGATTCCCTTTCCATTAGGAAATTTACAATTTGCTGGGGATTTATTTTTTGCTTGACTGGTTGGTTTGTTTTGAACCTTTAAAAGCTGTGATAGAGGGGGAGTGTTTCTGAATAAAGAGAAGTGACAGAAACAATTACAGTGAAAAATAAACAGAAGGAAAATGTAAAGAATAATTTAGCAGTGGGGAGGCTTTTTAATAGTTATGCTGTTTGCTCCTAATCATCAAATTATAAATAAATAGATTTGCTCTTAGAATAGCTCAGTATATATCAGGGATAATAACCAAAAGAAATTGCTAGTATTCACAGTTCCCTATCTGAAATTTACTTTTCAATAGTCATGCTGATATTAGAAACAATAGAGACTGTTTTACCAAACTGCAGTTATGAGATGGTGGGCCAAATGTGTTCTTAGAGCAACTCTACTGAAATCACTGACTCAACACCAGGAGCAACTTTAGCTTCATATGCTCAACCTTTGTAGCCCCAGAAAGATCTCTGTGGGCTAATGCAGTGTAGAGCAAGACTAAAGCCATTTAATCTATGCTTTTAGGGAGACAGCAATTGAAAATTGTGGGGAAATTGGAAACATACCATCTTTCTGATATGCTTTAGCTATGTTAGCTGCTAGTGTTGAAAATCTTGATCTCCATGTTAAAAAGCTCAAGTCAGACAATAAAATTAAAAAAAAAAATTAGTTTTCAAATTCCTCAATCTATTTGCCTATTAGCCTATTCTAGGCTGTATGGCTACTGGGCAGAATACAGTTATAGCATATTCCTGCCCTTCACCCCAGTTTGTAGAATTTCCAGTGATTTTAATGAGTGGGAATAAGTACTATGTCAGCAGCTGAGATCATTTCTAAGAGAAAATCTGTGGTTTCCCTTCAGCCTTTGAAAAGCATTTGGCAACTGGGATTGTGAAGCTTTTGTGGTGCTTTTGTACACAGGTTACTTTATCTCCTCAATCTGTAAAATAAATGATAGTTATAACTTATTCCATTAATATATATATATAACAGGAAGGAAAACCTAATGCCTTTTGGTATTTTTTCTCCCAACTTAGAATAAACCCCAGCTTCTTTTAAGTTGCTAAGAAAGGATGTTGGGGATAGATGGTTAATGTTCTGGAAAAGACAGAGGTCTGCTGTAATGCTTTCCAGAGGATGGCAAGATGGCAAGCAACACACAAAATTCTTAATAGTAGATACGTAGCAGTAAATGTATAGCTCTGGAGATTCAGGGGTCATATCTGTTGTTTCTTAAGCAGGAGAAATTGGAAAATTATCTTGCTTCCAAAATATAAATTTATCCAGGGCTGAATAAAAGAAGATAGTGCTTAAACTGGGCGTTCTTGAGCCTATGGTAAGCAGAATATGGACATGGAAAATACAACGTCTTGTGTTTGACATGATTTTGTCACTTGCCTAGATTGCTACACATACAGACAAGTTTTATCCTTGGTCAGGCCCTACTTTGAGAGTCTGTAATTGCAATGATACCAGAGACAAAGAGTGGATTTAATCCAACAGTTTTTCTTCATGTTTTCTGCACTCTTTGCTGAAGGTCCTGAGGTAAATATATCTTTTTAGGGGCGGGATTTAAAAAGAATGATTTCACTGAACAAAAGAAAAGAAGGCAAGGATTCAGCTTTGTGCAAAGAATCACACAGAAGCTTTGGTGTAGTTAAATGAGACTTTCTCTGGAGGTCATAATATGTAATTGTTGTTTGTACATTCCTTGTTATCACAGTTTTGGAAGTAACCCCCTGAAATCAAATAATTCAGAGCCCTCTCCATCCACTGGATGCAATAGTTATTGTCATTCTGAGACAAAGGATAAAAGAGAAACCTAGATTTGTTATTATCAATTTAGGTACCTTAGGACATGAAATACCAGAATTAAGCATTTGGGTTTAGGTGTGATATCTAAAAATCTGACAGAAGAAAAAGTAATCCTTAAGCAGAATGGCACAATTCACCCAGCAGCAGGGATGGTATGGTGTCACTCTACATGGTCATCCAACCCACAGTTAGGCTTGGATTTTATTTAACTAAATATGGAGTTTATAAACACTAGTTACCCAGAGGCATCAAAACTTTCTGATACTGCAGATGAGCACTGTCAGCTCAGGTGTATCTCTCTGGATACTGAGTGTTACCCAGGCTAAAGACTGAAGCTCCAGATGAAGGATGGGCTATCATCACAGATTAGGATCTCTCTGGGTGTATTAAAGCAAATTCAGTTAGGTATCATGAGAAGCATTTGAACAGATGAGATGATCTCTAGTGCTTTTAGATACCTGCAGCATTAGATGATGGCAGTGTGTAAGCAATCCAGTTCTTGTCCAGAGTCTAGTAGAATTTAAAGTGATAGAGTCCCAGTGTAGGTGTGGTTAGTTAATCTGTGTAGAAACAACATTCAGCATTATAAACATCATCAAGCTGGGTTATGAATCATTATAAAGGTTGCAAATTCCAACTTTCTACAGAACAGAGTTTTTCAGGAGCTCTAAAATAGATATTTAGGGCATAGTTAATATAGTACTTTAGATTAAAAGACAAAGACAAAAAAGGAACATATTTTTGTCACCTAAGACACACCTAGTTTTGTTTTAAAAAAATAATCCTTATTATTGCTATTAGTGGTTTTTTTCTCTCTCTCTTAAACTGAGACAGCTAGGTGTGATTGTTCATCTGCCTTTAAAAAATACAGGTTTCAGTCTAGTTTTACTTAATAACTAATATGTTAAATGTTAAGGAAAAACAACTTTGCAAATGACTGTCACGTTCCTGTTGTAGTGCCACTGACCCACATCTGGTTATAGAGCACATTTGTCACAGTGGTTTGAAAGGTCAAGAACAATTTTTTGTTTTATAAAAACAAGTCACTAGGCAAGACTAAGTTTAGATACACAGAAAACAAAAACAGCTGCTAACATTTCCTTCCAACAAAGGGAAGTCTTTTCATCATTATGTCTGCTCTCATGTTTGTCTTAGGTATACTGGTTGACTAAAAAAGGTCAACATTTATCCAATCTTATTACAGAGTGATATTAGAAATGACAGCACTTTTTTGCATTTAGCAAAAGAAATATCCAGGCATAAGTAAAGATGCCATTAATTTACACAAATGTTGAAGTTTTTAACAGAGACCATTCCATAGACTTACAAGAATGCATATACATTTACATACAACACATTTGTTTCATAACACAGTACTTGCCCAGCTTAATTTGCTCTTCATCTATGAGTTTACCTATTTGCGTGTTCCTGTCATTAGACCATAAATAAGCTCAAAAGCACTGTGGTCTAGAGGAGGTTTCCTTAGAAAGTCACCATTTAATATTATTGGTGTTTTTTTCCCAAAGTGTGATTATTTACTTTGACATGAATGCTATGTCTATCTTTTCTGCTTGCATTTTTGTTATAACCGTTTACAAATTAGACTATATTTAGAGATGGTTATTTGATACGCAAGAAGTCTTTGTATTTTATCTTTCATGACAGAAATCTTTGAGTAGAAAATTGTTTCCTTTCCATTGGATAGAATTGAAGACCAATGGCAAAAGTTTCCTCCTGTAGAACTTTAAGAGAAAGTAGTATGTTAACTGATGTTTGAATACATGACTGTGAGAAATTCATATCTGTTGCTATCAGTTTTAAAACCAGCAAATTATTCACATATTTAATGTGTGAGTAGTCACAGATAATTCCACAAAAATTCCCACCTGCCTAGGAACAACTGTGTACTTAGCAGCTTTACTGATGGGAATGAGGAATCAAGTTGTATCACATCATCTTCCATCCATCTTAAGAGAAGAAATATGGGCATCTCTTTGCCTGTACCATTATATTTTCCTTATTTTTTTTTTAACAATCCACTCAGAGATATCATTATTCAGAAAAATCTCTACTCTTCCCTATTTCAGCATTTTTTTGAAATATGATTATTTTAATCCTGTATTTTTCAGTAGCATTGGGAGAAAAGAAGATCTCAAAAGGGACCAAGTGTTTATTTTTCTGCACCTTATTTTCTGCATGCGCTATTTTATGGTATTCTTAGCCACAAGGCCCGTCACAGAACAATAAGTCACAGAAATGCAACATAGTTAGCAAAATTTGATGAGAACTTTCAACATTTTGAGTGACAGGAACCACGATCGTGAAGTTTTATTTCCTTAGTGTTTGGGTTATTTTTTTTGTACAGGGAATAATAAAAGTGGTATGAACGGACTTCAGTGCTGTTTCAAGTCATATACATGCTGAAGTGTCCCACTGAATTGGAAATGACTTAATTTGGATTATTTTAAAATGTTTGTAGGTTAAAAACAAAGCAAGAAGCCTGGATCTTTGTATGGTGAAGTACCAAATTTCAATACTGCAATTTACACTCCAGAGGAGTAAATCACTCTGTGATTACTTAGAATAATTTTATCTTTTCTCTCTTGTAAAGCATGTTGCTTCTCTCAAGTTCTTTCTTCTCTAGCATCATTTGCAGGCTAGTTTGAGACCTTGATATCAGTAGGGTCAGCTTCACTTCACAGTAACATCTATAACATCAAGACAAAACCCAATACAGACTTCTCTACTTCCCCCACATGAATTAATCAAAACAACCGTGATATGAAAAATGTTGTGTTGTTTTTTTGCTTTTTCTCCTCTACAGCTGCATGTAGTTACAGCAACTTGTTAGTGGACCTTAGGGATCTAAATACTGCATACTAGAGCTGGTTCATGCCAATTATTATGTTGAGTGATGAAACTGCCTTGTATCATTTCATTTGCGGATATGAACAGCAGGTGAATGCTATAGTTTCTGCTTTCCAATTATAAATCACACAGACTGAAATCTCAGTTCTCTGAGTAAGAGCTGTAAAAGCAGTGGAGTGTAAGGAGACTACTGTTTCTTGTGAAAAGGAGTCTGAAATTAGAGTTTATTGATGTGGGTTTTTTCCCCCACCTCCCTGTCATAGTTAGCTTTTAAGACCAAAATTTAAAAATTATTGGATAAAGGTACTGAATGGAAAGCAAATAAAACACCTAACTACAAAGACTGTATTTAGGACTATAAATCATGGGTAGGTCCAGCACTGATACATTCAAGTGATTGAGTAATATGAGGTTCACTTTGGATGTTTTGCTGGTGGGCTTTTAAAGAAAAAGACGGGAAAGGATATGGCAATGGTAACAGGATTCTTTTTCCAATCCATTTTCTGGCATAGACTAAACATGTCTTTAAATATTCATTATTTTGAGATCCTCCTTCAAGTGTATCTGTGAAGACCTGTATGACACTTGAGTCTGCAGTCTAAACTAATGTGAATGGACAAAGGCTAAGATTCTCTACAGACAAAATAGAAAGCATTTGGTGGTAACAGTATGTAACTAACAACATCAAAAGGACTGGATTCAGTTACTGGAGGGAAATCTTAAGAATCAGAATAATTTTTTTCTGAAATAGGTATTTTGCTAGCCATACTTGTAGTCTAGTTTTGGGCTTCCTAATGCAAGACAGACTGTACTTACTGAAGTGAGCACCCCACGTACCACAAGGTGGTTGGGGGATGGAATGCACAGCACAGAAGCTGAAGTCCACTTATTTAGGTAAACCTGAACAATAAAAGACTGAAGGTGGACATAGTGTTCTCTATAGTCACTTAAAGGAAGGCTATAGAGGAGCTGAGGCCTCTTGCATATGCACAGAGAAAGGATGAATAAAAAATATGGTCACCAGTTGCAAAAAAAGAAATTATGTAAATAATAAGAAAAAAGGAGATCACTATCAAGGGCCCAAACATAGGAACAGTTGCACAGAGGTTCTGCATTCTTAGACACTCTCAAATCACTGGGCAAAATTTGGCTATGTCATCTAAGTTGTCCTTTGAGTTTGGGAGCAGAGGGGTGGAAAGGTTGGAGATCTCCAGAAGTGTCTTCTGACCTAAATCACTCTGTTATTCTATAATTCTCACTCTTTTAGTTTATAATTATATTCTTCCAGTTCATGATTTATGTTTCTTCCACTTTTGAAATTTGGGGGAGGGACTGGGAAGGAGTAACTTATTCTAGTCATGAGTATGTATTGCAGTTTCTCCTAATGATATAGTATCTTATTCTTCTTGTCCATGCAGCTTTCTCTAGCAGGGGCTATGAAAATTGTCACTGAGTGGGTGTAAGTCACATCATATTAGTTACCTTATGTGTATGCTTCTCATAGAAAACTCTTTTCAGAAGTTTTTTTAATCCTATTGACAAGGACCAATTTGAATTTATCTCTGTTCCCACCAACAAGTATGAGAAACGAAAGAACAATATTCAGCTGTTACGTAGTTTTTCAGAGAGTTATAAAAATCTGAGGTGTACGTTCACTGACTGCGAAAGTCACATACTAATGAAGTCCCAAGATAGGTCTACCAGCTAAGGAATACAGTAGTAGAATACTGTGCTTCATAATGCCTCATACTTATCTATGGTGCATTATGCAGATTCAAAAAGAGATTTTTTGCAGATTTTTGAAGCAAGTAGCATGAGACTGTTTGTATTTCACTTTGATTAGCCTTTTGTTTACAGAATAGTAAATGTGCAGTTCAAAGGTCAAAATTGACTGGGAAAAATCTCTGTAGAAAATTTGATGCCATTAAAAAACAAAAAAACATAGGAAGTATTTAATGGCATTCTGAAATTTTTTAAGTCGTATCTGCTCACAGAATTTTTAACCAACTTGCTTAAAGCAGTGAAATTGCACATCACAAAATGTGGGACTTTTTTTACAAGAGAGAATTAGTACACTGTAAAGGTTTTATCAAAGTTTTGTAACTACATAATTGATACCATCTGGTGTTTCAGAAAAGACAGATCTGATTTGGGATGAACTATGAAAATCACAGGTCAGTATCAAGAAAACATATTTTTAGGTTACCAAAACTATAAATATAAGATACTGAACTTTTCATGCATGTAACTATGTATTTGCTTAATTTAAAAGTTATTTGTACATTGGAATATCAGAAAATTACACTTCTAATTTCTTTTTACTTATAGTTGCACTACTTTTTTAATCCTTTTTATTTCATATTCATCTATTTTAGCTCAGGAAATATTTTTGGTCCATCTGGTTTCCCTCTGTGTAAGTCTGGAAATATAAATTGTTACGCAGCATGAAGCTCTATTTTTTTTTCTTAAGGAGATAAAATGTTTACAGTGACTCCACTGACTGTACTCCTCATTGCTTGTGCAAAGGTTATCTGGTTTCTCTGCAACTATGATTTAATGATTCTGGTTCCAGATGTAATAACTTTTGCTGTTCTTCATAATTAGATTTCAAAACTTATGCAGGTTATTGCCAAAAATCTCTGAATAACTGGCTGATGAAATGGCAGGAAGGAATCTCAAGTGAATTAGGAAGTGGCCCTTTGTCATGCTCTGGTAAACCATTGCCAACAGCCATTTCTACCCTCACTCTCCACTGCAATTAGAGACTTGCCCATCAGCATCTGAATGACAGTCAGATAAATAAAGTTACATGCAACATGGGAAAAAATTGGGCCTTTTAGTAGTGCTACTTGTTAATTGGCCTGTATCACTGTAGTCAGAGCTTGTGAAACTGGGAAAGAATTGAAGTTTGGAGTTCACTTCCAACATTGTGTGAATCATATATCTAGAGTTTGCAAAAACTATCAGATCAGAAAGATCATATTTTGGAATCTCTTTGTATGGGTCTAAATGACTATACACTGCAAAAAAGGAGCCCTCAGGATCACAGTCACTTTTAGAGAAGCCCCAAGTGCCTTGTAGTTTAATACTGTCCTATTCTAACTAGATGAGCTTACCCATCACTAGACAGACATAAGAGTCGTCTGCTTTTGATAATGTCAGTTGGGATTTTCCAGTCAGGCATCTCACTAGAAATGTGGGTTGCTCAGCTTACAAAGTGCGAGGAGAACCGATCCTTTTCAGAGAAACCTACAAGGCCCAGGGGATGAGACTAGTGTGGTACAGGCTTGATTCAGACAAATCTGACAAGTCTAATTCCCTAGACATGTCAAAGAGCTGGAAAACAGACAGCAGTGAACAGATCCAGGATTGTAACTAGGAACAGCAAAAGGCAAGCGCCAGGTGTTTTCTAGACATAATGTTCACTTTCACTGTTCTCGTAATCAAATTTATGTCTGCTAGTTTTTGAAGAAAATGCTGAGCGTTCTTACACCACTGAAGATATTAAAAAGGTGGGAAGGAAATGTGTTGCCAAGATAAGGATGTGAAATGTGGGCACATACGTAGAATTTTCCATTAAAAACATAATAGTACAGTTGAGGGAAACTGCTTTCTAGTCACATCGGTACAAAAATAAGTAGGGTTCAACGCCAAACTCATGGATGTTATTTTATTAAAACCACTGGAATGTGAGAATCAAATAGGGCATAAGCAGTCCCTTTTATGACAGCAAAGAAATGGAGAGTAACAAAGGAAAATGAAAAGGACAGTGGTTCTTTTTTACCTACATTTGCTGTTAGCTTTTCTTTTTCTATTTCAGTTTGGTTTTTTAACTCACTGCATTTGCTTATTTCTACGTGGTTTCAAATATATTAATTTATATTAAAGCCTAGCATTAGCATCAAGCTAATTTTTGATTTTGTATCTAGTCTTTTTCTTTGGGGGATGGGGGTGAAATGGGAGAAAGATTTAATTAAGTGTGCATTGTCAGGATTCAAATGAGCTGTAATTAATTTCTGGTCATAAAAATTTTATATTCTCTATCATAATCATGGGAAAGATTATTACCTTATTTACTGAAACATTTGTAACGTTTGAGGTAAAAACATCTCAGATTTCAGCTGAAAAGCCTAATCCTTGATACACAAAAATACCTATGCTTGAGAGTTCTACCTAATGATGAATACAAATGAAAATTCTTCATGTCCCCAAACATAACTGCTGAACAAATATGTGTCTACAAGCCTTTTATCACACCTCCCTTGAAAATGAAACAAACAGTTATGTAGGTGAATAAAGCTGCTTCACAGCTCCACTGCTCTTATCCAAGATAAGACCTCTATCCTTGAGTCGACACCAAAAATCTTTAAAAACTCTTGGACAAAAGAGAGCATTTTAATGGGTGAACTTCTTTGTGTTTTGTTGCAGTTTTCTCCTGTGTATATTACGAAATATGTGGCAATATATAAAGATAACAAGTACCATGTCTTAACTATAGACAACTGCAAGTATTATCAACATTTGGGCTGTTTTATTGTCAACTATAAACCTGCTTTTTACAGTAAGTTCCTTTGCAAGTCTAAGATGTCTAACCAACATTTGAGTAGCTGCTTCTATTGAATTACACTACCATTAATCATCTCCACTAATTCAATAAAAACAATGTAAATACAATAAAACACTTTTTCTATTGAATTAATGAGGGTGGTTGGTTACTAATAGGGTATGACTGCACTAGGGAAATGTTTAAAGTAACGTGATAGGCTAACAAGGAAATATTTAATAAAGATTTCTTATAATTTTTGACTCTTTCCAAACCCTATCAAGAAGGAAATTCTTATTATGAAGGTAGCCTCTGCATAAACTTGCTTAATATCATCACTTTACTCTTTCCCATGACAGTGTGTAAACTAAGATATATGACTGGCCTTTTTTTTGATTTTCTGTTTTCTTGTTTATAAAATGTGAGGAGTTGCACACACCCTTTGTTCAGTGCTGTAAGATTTCCCAACAGAAATACTGAGCATGAGCCATAGATAATTCATGTGTAGAGAAGTTTTATCTTTTTGTGAGAAAAGATGCTCTAAACCCACCTCAAATAATGATTGCTTCTGTAGCCTTAGGCAATTCACTTATGGCCTTTCAGAAGTTGCTTAAATTTATATTTTCCATTGGTTTTAGTTATTGGAATATCTGAGTAGCGGTATCTCTGCAATTCAGGCTGTTCACCTTCAGCTGAGACTTAAGCTCAGTTTTTTCAGCTGTGAAGTAGTTTCAACAGTACTTGTCTCTGTCCACATTGATTTCAGAATTAGTGACCTGATGGCTAGAAATGAATTTCACTATCAGAATGAGTTAAAAATAATATGCTCATTTGTTTATTGGAAGGTAAAATGGTAACTTCCTGGGATTGTTTGGACACTGCAAAGTGGCACAGCTACTGTAACATGAGAGCAGAGTAATATAGTTAATTGTCTGTGAAACAGCTTTACTTTTCCTTTTGTGTCTACATGTGTGTGGTGTATCACTCAAGTCAATGAGAAGGTGCTGAAGGGACAGCACTTCCAGCCATAGAACACTGAATGCATTTAACACTGGACATGGATAATACTAACCATGATGGAGCAAATAAGATCTCTCTGGCATTGCATCTTGAGAAAAACCCTCATCCATGCCAATGGTTCTCTTTACTCAAGTTTGATTTCAGTTTTGCTGTACATGATAATGTGATGAATCCTGGTTTAATGTGATATGAAGTTCATAGTTGTGCTGAATAGTATTACCTTCTTATTGGAGAGAAATTAAAACACGTATAATTTTGCAATGTGTGACTCAAATTTTATATCCATCTCTGGCTTCAACCTGCCTATGGCACACAAAGTACACCATATTGTGATGGTGTACATAGGTACATACCATGTACCTATGAAAACATAGATATATGAAACAGGTAATTTTCTTCAAATTAATATATCATAGTATGTTTGACACCTGAATACTACAAAAAGTAATAAAGTACTTAACCATTTTTTCACTTATGGTCCTTCCTAAAAATGTGGAAATAGTGGAATGAACATATCCCCATTTTGTAATTTTTTCAGGATTTTGGGGTAGCAAGGGTTGGTTTTTTTTGACTCCTCTTTGTTTAAATAGAAAACCAAAGGAAAGTTACTAAACTTTAAAAATATCTTAGTCCAGTATTGGCAATTGATTTATTTTATTATTTTGAGCCCTGATAATCCTCATAAAGCAAAGTTATTATAAGAAGCATCAAATCTGAACAGTGTTTTAGCCTAATAGGAAGTAGGAAGTTAAAGAAGGAAACAGCGCTGATTATAAAGATATGTAATAGAATGTTACTTTTATACAGAAGACAATTTTACTGTTTTGGATGCTGAGTATAATTCAAAATGTAAAGGATGCAAAGCAATTAAAAAGTGCTGTTGAATTTTATTGCTTCTGTCATAGTAATATCCAGTAAAATATTAATTGTTCTGATGATTTAGAGTTGTCTAGAAGTCTGACTTTCTGGTCTCACAAACACTGTGACTTCTGATGGAAAATTATATCCAGGGTCTTCATTTGCTAAATAAATAAAATTAGATGAATAGACAGGGCATTAAAGAGTGTGAAGTTGTAATATAATGCCTTTGTAGTAATCTGAATTCTATTTTTAAATCAATGTTTTTGATATGGTCAAACACTCTTTTATAAGATACATGTTTGTAAAAGTCCTCCTACTAAAACTTCTAAAAATAATCAGAAAATAATTATAATATTTCTCAACAATTGAATCCACCTTTCTTTAGTTTTGTTTTGTTTTATTTCTTTCCTTAACATATAGGCATATATAAAAAAAATTTAACAGTCTTAAGAATTTTCAAACCCCTGACAGGCCATATCATTTGCACAAATTTTCTCAAGCTTTATTCCCATTAGTAACATCACAATGGAAAAATATCCCTTAAAGTTAGTGTTAAATATTTGTTTTGTTATACTCCCCAAGATTTGTGTTTTTATTTAACAAATCATAAGTGAAGGGCAAAATTAAAGGTGTAAATTTATCTGTAATTATTAATCTTCCATGAAAATAATTATGCTAAAGAATCAATGTGTGTGCATTACTATCAAGTCATAAGCTTCATTCCACATGCTTTGCAAGGAATTCCTTGAAGTCTTAGCAAAATACTTCCTTTCACAGCATGTATGAAGATCTACAGTTTTTTTAAGAACTCCTGATAACCAGCTGTTTTCAACATTTGTCAAGGCTCCAGCAAGTACTACTTCTCTTCTGGTGTTTTTTCAACGATCTACTACTTTTATCTTAGTAGAATTTGCCAATTAAAGCTGGACAGCTGTAAATTGTGTTCCAAAAAGGAATACCTTCTTTCTGAAATTTAAATAACCTGGAGACCTCAGTTAAGGAAGGGATCAGTACTTAAACATCTATGTTTAGTGCCACTTTGAGAGCTTTAAAAAGTCTTCATAACACTTAAAGACAGAATGATCTTGAAGGTTTTATAACACAACTGATATTTAATTAGCCTCAAATCTGTGGTAGAAAGACATGTTTGTATACCCAGAGCACTACTCTATCCAAAAGTGAGCCAATTAGGGTTTATATTGCCATTTCATTTCTCATTGGTATATCTTATGGAATACTGTGTTTGGGGCAGGGAGAAAGCAATCAGCTGGAAAGGACTCTGGTGAGAGCACAGTATGAAAATGTAATACAAGGGCAGCAAATAAAAATGTTAAGATGACACTTCACTATTGCTGCTCTTTGAAATACTATTTTGAGATTTTAATATTCATATTTGTATTCAAATTCCAACATCTGTGTCTAGATATTTTCAAACTGTTGATGACATATGGAGATGTCTACTTTCATGCCACAGAGATGCAAGTACCAGGCAGGAGGGAATACATATTACCTGCCTGCCCCAAAATGTTACACAATAGCATGTTGATAGGTCAGAAGTTGTAATAGGTAAAACTTCCACTTCCAAAATAAAGAGGGCTTTTAGTATTTAAAAGTACCCCAAAGACAGGGACAGTGGAATATCCTCTTTGCACTCCAGTTTTTCAGCTTAAGAATCAGGAATGTGAGCTGTCTTTGTTGTTTGATATGTACTGGAGAACAACCTAGTGGGTTATATCCCTGACTTATATCACCTAAACTATAATTTGAAGCAGTTAGATAGTTTTCAGAAGGAACTGGGTGTCCCCTCACCCCTTAAAATAGATTCCACTAATGTTATCTCTGTGAAAACAACTGGTTTATACTGTGTGAATCTGATTCAGTAAATTGGGTTTAATACTACTAGGGTTGTTTTATTTTTCTATGGCTCTTAGGGTCATCACATGTGCTAGCAATATGTAAGGAAGGATCCAGGAAAAAGAAAGAGGAAATATTTGAGGTGTGGAATTTAATTCTGTAGTGGCATTACTGTAATTAAAATAATAACCACTTCATTTCTATAGAGATGTGTAAGGTGTCTGTGGGTAATAAAGGAATTTTACTCAAAAATTAAAAAAAAATCTGGATTATCCTCATGAATATTTCTATCCTTCAACAAACTGAATTGGGCATTTCTGAATCACTGACTTTGTCAGCTGTTGTCAAGTATCTGAGTATGTGGCAAAACAGGACATCAGAAAAAACCAAAAGATAACTTTTTTTCCTCCTGACAAAATTAATTTTTCTTTATGTTCTAGAAACTATTAGACTTTTAGAAAGAGATTGTAAAATAAAGCAAAATTATATTAATTTGGATCAAAATAATAGATGGGAGTCCTTATCCTCTGTTCCTCCAGCCCAAAATGTTAAACTAAGGTGATTTTTTCCTCAAAGAATCACAAAATCCATTTATTTAAGATCTCTGAGATCATCGAGTCCAACCTATGACCTAACACCACCATGACAACTAGACCGCGGCACTGAATGCCATGTGCAGTCTTTTTTTAAACTCTTCCAGGGACAATAACTCTACAGCCTCCCTGGGCAGTCCATTCCAATGTTTAATTACCCTTCCTGCGAAAAAATTCTTCCTTGGCACAGCTCTAAGGCTGTGTCCTCTTGTCCAGTAATTTGTTGCCTCGGGGAAGAGGCTGACCCCCACCTGGCTACAATCTCCTTTCAGGCAGTTGTAGAGAGTGATAAGGTACTCCCTGAGCCTCCTTTTCTCCAAGCAAAGATTTCTCCTTTAAACCTTAGGTTTTATTGCATGGAGCTTGCAATATACAAAATCATTCCTCCAGAATATGCTCTGTCTTATTTCAGCTGAGTAACATGCCTTTTTTTCCCTGCTGAATTGCCTAGGAATATTTATTATCTCCAGCAAGGACTTAATATATGATCTTAATTATAAAATGCTCTTAGATAAAACCTGTCAAGCTCTCAATAAATGGACACAACTCCCAATGTCTCTGATTAGCAAAGTAAATATAATTAAAATTACTATAGTCCTTAAATTTAATTATCTATTCATGAACATTCCTTTATTTCTTTCAGCATAATTTAAAAAATACCCACAACTTTAATACGTCTTTTAAAGATTCCTCTGACTATATAACATACCAGATTAGGTATAAAAGCATTGACTTTACCTCTTAAAAGTAAATTACTTTCCCCAGACTTTTGCTGAATTCCAAGCTCAATAAAAATATATGAATAGACAGAATTCAACAAAATTCTACTTAGAGCTTGAGCTAGGGAGACAGTGAAGACTAATTTGAAGTACTGTTGGAGAAGTTATTCACCCATTTCATTTATTCTTGAAGTTTCCTAATAGATTTTTGGCCTTGGCTGATTAACAGGATCAGAGAACAAACAAAAGAACCTTGTTCAATTACTATGACTGCAAGAGGAAAATCTAAATGTAACCTAACACAGTAAGATTAAGTAGGTAGAGTTTGGGACACTTTGTAGGAAAATGTAAATTTCTGTTTCTTTGCAAACATTTGATAAAAAGACTCACTGTCATGTTTCACAAATGACCTTTCTAGAAGAAATATCCCATTCAGCACTTTCCACTGACTATGGACTATCGACTGTGTCTTTGGGTCAGAATCTGGCCTTCACATCCCATCTTTCTGTGACTGAATTTCTCAGGCCTCTTCGTTTGCCAAAACTATTTGCCTTGTCTCAGCTGATGTTCCTGGTCCTCCTCGCCACACAATACTTCCTTTTTGGGGTCCATCTAAACAGTTGTACACACTGAACTCTAGACATATATTAAAGAATTTACATGCTACAAAAACTGCAAAGTACAGAGATTTTGAAATCTCTTACGCTATGCAGGTGTCAAATAATTCACCATATTTTTAGATGGGTAGAAGTAAGATATCTTTTTTTGCATCATGAATTAAAGGAACCAAAGTATAATCACTGGGTTATCTTTCATAGTTTTTCCTGTTTGCTTTGTGTGTAAGTCTGCCTGTCTTATCATCTTACCTGCTCCCTGAACAGGAAGATAAAAATATCAGTATTATCTTCCAAGAAGACATGTGTTTTCTGAGACAAAGAGTTCCTGCCATACTTGACTCCTCTTCTGAGTTTAACCTTGTGGGTGGGACCCACTTAAGGTTTTTTGAGGGCAGTCTACAAGATGTTTATGTTGTTCTTCAGACTTCAGAACAACTATTCAGTTCCCTGAATAGTTCTTTTTGCACCATACCTTACAGCAGCACACAGAACCCTCTCTCCATCTGTGCGCATGTCACTGACTATACAGATATCTGATTTTTTCAGAATCCTTCACCGAAAATATATTTCAGGTGACAGCAGGCATTCTGCCATGGTAAAGCTATTCAGCATGTAAACATTGCAAGGTTGTCTGATCTAGCAGTGTGAAGTCACTTTCTTCAGATGTGAGAGACTCTGAAATCTTTTCTTAGCAATATGCATGGCAGATAGCCCTTGAACTAAGCTTGGTAGGACTCAGATGAGAATTGCCATGTTCAGCCCCAAAATTCAATTCAGTCATAATTGTGAATAAAATTGTCTCAGGGCCTGGTGGCATTTTCCATCCTATGCCTGTGATCATCTATATTTGGAGATTTTGAAGACCTATGACTTTTAAACCTTGGTGGGGCTGTAACATAGGTATTTCTCTGTATTTTCCAAGCAAAAGATAAGCTAGTACTCTTCCTTAAGGTGCTTCTCAGTCGGCACCACAAACTGTAACAGGTACTTTTAACCTGTTTAATCCACATTTTATACCATGCTTCAGTGTTTGGGTGCACATCCAAGATACCAGAGGGCTGTGACAAATCTCTCACTCTGCTGCAATTCTCAAGATGGTATGGATTTCAGTAGTTTCCAATATGTAAGAGACATATGTGCTGTGAACAGTGAATACCACCACTCATAAATGCTTTAATGGGACACCAGTCCACAGTGTCTCATTGTGCTCAGTAGCAAAATGGTGAAGCAGAATTTTGTCAATTTATGTGTGGGGAGGATGCATCACATAAGCCTTTGCAGTGTGCAGATATTTAGGCAATGCTAATAAAGTTCCTCTAGAAAACCTAAGTTATTTGCTTGAATACTTTTGTCACTGATGGTTGAGTCTGTTACAGACTTTGTTTTCAGATACGTTTTTCCATCTAGAAGACAAACTACTGATGTAAAGGTAGGTTATTGGCATTGTCAGTATTATGTCCCTGAACTTTGAGGCACTTGGAAAAAATGTCGTTTTCAGCTATGTTGCTTACATTTTCTTAGTTCTGTCTCATCCCATGAAGTGTTTCTATGTAAAAGAGGCACTTCCAGGAATTTCATTAAGGTATTGGGAAGTTCAGTGTACTGACGCTGAACTCTATTCCCAGAACTATCAGCAATCTGTCAGGGGCAAGGTTTCCTGGAATAACATCAGAAGCCCTGCCTGTTATAGGCAAAGGAGTGGTGTTAGTCTTTCTCTGGCAAATTGTGTTTAAGTGCAGTTTGCTGTGAAAGAGACAATTGTTTAGAAACCCCAGAGGCATAGGCACATTACTAAATCTTAGGCAGCTAGACTGATCCTAAAGTTGGGTCTGCTGAATAACAAGACTTTCTGGTATATCTGCAAATTTACACAGTGGTGAAGGTGAAATGAGAATGAAGGGAAGGCTACATTCTCCCAGCTGACAGGTGACAAAACCTTGAAATTTGTATTTTTCCAAATAATTTTCTATGCATGAATTGATGATAAATAAAGCAAGTAAAAAATCTCAAGGTTTTTGTATCTTTTATTTTATTGCAAATTAGAATATGCAGCTCAAACAGGAGTCTTTTGTAGAATGAAATTTGCAACAAAAAAAGGATCTATGAAGAAAAAAAATAATTTCTGAAGGGTTTGAAGACATGTTCATAAATATGACATAATAAATGTGAAACAAAATATTTTGACATTAATAAAGTTAAATATTTTAGTGCTAGTGATATGAATGAGAAAGTCATAAGATTTTTGACACTAATTTTGTCATTAATATGATACATTTCTACAAAATTATTTGATTACAAAAAAGCAGCATTTTCTGCAGGAATTTTTTTTTTCTTCTGCTGTGTATGGCTTAATATAAAAAAGTCTGGAAATAATAATGAAACCTACTGTCTTTGCCCTTTTTATTCCTGGAAAAAAACATTGTTTATATATGTTAAGTCCTAAACTGTTTCAACCTTGAGAACATTAGGGAAGCTTCTTCAGAAAAGCAAAAAGCAAGAATAACTGAGGGGATGATAGTGGAAGAAACAAAAGGTGAATCCATGCTTCAGTAGCTTTAGAAGGGCTCATTTCTCAATCTTATTCTCAGCCTTTTCACATATTTGCTCTCTTTGGCAATAAGCTTTCAAGGAAAGCATTTTCATCTAAGTAATAGTCTTGACTGTTACCAATTGATCCAAATTTATATATTGAAGGACTGAGTGTCTTTTCACACTCTCTACTCAGAATGGTTTTTAATTAGCACTTAGTGGACATCATAGCAGAATAAAGGCTAAAATAAAAGTAATAATTTTGATTTTTCTCTTTTATGTTATAGCAAATGAACATTGCTTGAGAGATCTTTGTCTCTCAACATTAAAAGTACACTGTGATTTATGCCAAGTAAAACACAGTTTGAAGGATGAGATCTGTTACCTCTGTGATTGCCTTTGTTTTGCATAATGCAATTAAATAGATGCATGCCAAAATACAGATGATATGCGATGAGAACACTAATTGCATTTATTTTCATTCTTTTACAGTATGAATTATTTTCTGAATGTAGATTTTTTGCACCTTTAACTGTGGTGATGACTCTCACATAGCAGAGTATACTCATGCAGAATAAACACAATCTGTGCACTAGTTGTCTTCACTTTTTTTCTCCTTACAACATCCAAAAGAAGTGACATTTTGACTGTTAAGCTATGCCATCATATTCCCAGTGTTCTGTGACTAGTGACAGTCTGTAGGAGTGAAGTATTACCCACTTCAGAGGAAGATCAAGTTAAGCATCTCTTAAGCAAGATGAGTGTACACGAGTGCATGTGACCAGAGAAGATGAATCCAAGGGTGCTGAAGGGATTCCTTGACACCATTGTGGGCCTAACTTTTCATCATTTTCAAGAGTTTAAGATGATTGGAAAGGTTCCTGATGGACAAAAAAAGGCAGACATCAAACTTACTCTAAAGATAATAAAACAGAAATCTGATATTGATCAGCCTATATTCAGTCTCTAGGAATGATAACCAAATCTTCCCAGAAGCTGTGGCCAAGCTACTGACAGACCATAGAAATGGGAACACCTGGCATGATGAAGAGCAAGTCATATCTGACTAGCCTGATGGCTTTTTTTTATGACATGACCAGCTGTACAGATGAGGGGCAGCAGTGGATATGATTTACCATGAATTTAGCAAGACTTCTGGCATGTAAAGTCCCATAGTACAGTTGGTACAGTCAAATTGGGGAGACAAAGCTCCTGGATTACTTAGGTCCTGCTGTGTTGTCTACCTTTCCAGCAGAAAGAAAGAAAACTACTCTTTCAACTGGAGTAGTTGAAGTCCTCTGTGAGGACCAGGGCAGAGATTTTGAGGGTATTCTTATTTGTAGCGGGTCCTTGTCCACTTCTTCTTCCTGGTCACCTAGCCTGATGCCCACTCCAGTGTCACTTTCTTTAATCTGTATCCATAAACTCTCAGGCTCATCATCCATCTGCAGGCAGGAGAATGAATCCTATGGGTCTACATTTCTATATAGGCCAGTACACAATCTGTTCCTTTTCAAGTTTAGGCTGTGCAACTCTTTCTCACACTGGTATGTGAGGAGGAGTTAATGCCCATTCTCTTTCTTCTCTACATGTCAAAGCTTTTTTGTTAATTTTATTTCTAAATCTCTTACTGCAATGGTTAATTTTTGTCATCTGTCTTTATCTTAGAACTTAACTGTTACAAATCTTTCCTGACAATGATATAACCTGCTAGTCAATGGAAGATAGAACTGCTCTAGGCCCTCAGGAAACCTGCATATGTGTGTGTGTTTGGCCATCCCATGCAGCCCACTAGGGTTTTCTACCATTCACTTACTATGTGTGCCTTGGAATCCTTATGACCACTCAGAAAGCAGCTGTTTCAGTAAACATATCTGTAAAATAAAGAGAAGCTTCTGCAGTTCTGAGTCTCCTTTGAAGTGTCATAAAACAAGAATCTCAGCTAGCTATAGTTAATATTTAACCCCTCAACTGATTAGTTGACATAAATGTATATTTGTCCATTCCAGTTTAATCCTTTGTTGTTAGATTTTTGTTGGGAGACTATAGTTGTTTATATGTTCTCATGTCTGGATTGCTGAAGTGGAAAAACTAATGGTCCAAGAAGTGAACATATCTGGTACCTTTACAGCTGGTCTGAATCTGAATATAATCTGATTCCATGGTAATTTTAAATTATAGTTCCAATCAGAACATCTTTGTGTTTCTGTATAAAGGGCTATGTTTCTGTATAAAGGGGATCCACTATATAGAGAAGTATTGAACTACAGAACATGTGAATATTTTTTCAGGTTGCTAACACTTAAATTACAATTGTGCTGAAAATAGTAGTCCAGTTGGTTTCCATGACAAAGAATCTCATAATATGGTAGAATGAATCATGACTGTGAATCTGTTTGCTTAAGTGTCCATCCATATATATATATATATATGCATGCGTGTGTGTGTATATATATATATATATATATATATATATACACACACGCGTACAAAATCCCAAGCCAGAACTCAACAGTGTCAGAGAGAGAAAGCTGATGAATAAAAATGGGAAAAGTGTAAAATTATTATTAGAAATATAAAAAAATAAGTAATGAAATTAGAAGCAGTTTAAGTTCCTTCACTGTTAAAGCTGAAGTCATGTTCCTATGCCACATTGGTAAGTTCATGCAATATTCAGCAATCATTTACTGCTCAGCCTCTTGTATGTGCCACCAGTTGCCCAACTTGGATCTTCCTTGCACGCTTGATTAGTTTTATTTTCAGAAAAACCAGGATTGATGTACCATATGTAATATAATATGGTTTTCTCTGTGTGTCTATGTTCTCAAATGTATCCTGGCAATGTGTGCATGCAGGCCAGAAAGCCAGTCATATCCAGGGCTGCATGAAATGAAGAGTGACAAGGTCAAAGGAGTTGATTCTCCCTCCCTATTCTGCTCTTGTGAGACCCCACCTGGAGTACTGCGTCCAGATCTGGGGCCCCCAGCAGGAGAAAAATGACCTCTTGGAGCCAGTCCAGGGTAGGGCCACAAAGATGATTGAAGCACCTCACCCATGAAGACAGGCTGAGAGATTTGGGGTTGTTCAGCCTGGAGAAGAGAAGGCTCTAGTGGTGCCTTTTGCTCTGGTCCTAGGATTATGAGCCAGACATGGTTAAAGGGATAAAAGGGTTTTTTACTAATTTAATAAGGATCCTTAGGTGCACAACGTGTCAAGGTGGAGAACACTGGAGAATGCATCCAGCACATGACGCATATACAATATTTATAGACTTTACAAATTAGTGTATCTGACAAAGATTCTCCAATGAGAAGCAAAATAGATAATGTCCCCATATTCTGGCAACTTCTAGAGTCTGTCCTTCTCAGCTGAGGCTTGTATCCTGTTTACAAAAATGTGTCCTAGAGAGCTGGTGTCAACCTTGGTTTCTATGGGGAGCCAAGATAGCATAGGGCTTCAGGCCTTCAACTGGGAGACTTCTGGAATTTCTTGTCCACCTGGCCAGGGAAATACCGGAAGTAAGTTACAGTATCATGCTACAAATATGTAAATTACCAATACAAGGAATATATAAAAGCTATATAAAAGAAAAGGCAAAAAATCACCACGGCTTCATTGGAGGGATCTTACAGCAGCCTTGCAGTACCTGAAGGCTGCCTACAAGATTGCTGGAGATGGGCTTTTGCAAGGGCATGTAATGACAGGACAAGGAGTTGTGGCTTTAAGCTGAAGGAAGGCAAGTTTAGATTTGATATTGGGAAAACTCCTCACTGTGAGGATGACAAGGCAAAACTGGAACAGGTTGCCCAGAGTAGCTGTGCATTCCCCATTCCTGGAAGTGCACAAGTCCAGGTTGGGTGGGGGCCTGAGTCACCTGGTCTAGTGAAAATTTCCCTGCCCATGGCAGCAATGTTGGAACTAGGTAATCTTTCAGGTCCCTTCCAACCCAGCCATTCCATGATTCTGTGGTCTTCTGTGAGCAGTACAATGTGCTTGAGCACTTGTGTTTAACAAATGCAATGAGCTGCAAGGGGATAAGTATGGCAGGAACTCAAAGTGATTGATATCCCTGAGTCTGCAAATGATATTCTAGTTCTGATAATATCCAATGCTATGCATAAGTTTTGGCTTGTATTTTTTCCAATGTGATTTATATTTTTAAAGAACAGGTTTGGGTTTAAAGAGATTTTGAGAATAACAGTTTTCATTCAGCATATTTACCTGACTTTTGAAATTTAAGCATGTATTTGAGAACTATGTTGAAGCAAAGAATGTTTTTTAATTTCATTTTATTTCATTAGAGTTTTAGTACTGTAGGAGAAGAATAAAGAAACAACAAATTAAGTTCTAAGTGACAAACACATGACTCTGCAATATGAAAGGATAAAATATGTGGGAGTTTTATAATTGCAAGTAATTGGGAATATGATTTTAATATGATTACAAGTAATTTAGTGCTTTCCAATTTGTGCAAGAATAGATGATTATCAGACAAATTAATCTTAAATATTCCAGTTCTTCCATTTTTTGCAATAAATTGAGATAATTTCAGTCCTTAATTGAAGATGTAAGAAACGTATTTTATTTGACCTTCATTAGATTTGATAAAGGTGTATCAGTCATCACATCAAAAAGCATGATGTATTCAAGGTGCCATCATAATTCTACCAACTTTCTGAAAGTTTTAAAAAATATCAAAAAACCAGTGTTTAAGTATTGTGGTAACATAGCTCTTGACAAATTCTAGTCCACTGTTCTCTCTGTTCCTCACATGAAATAAATGACATAGTACTGGATATTAAAGAATCTAACCATAAAGGCTTAAAAAAAGCCCTGTACTTGGAGTCTATGATATGAAATCTTGAGATAATAGAGGATTATACTAGAAATATAGGCTTTATATTGTTTATTGACTGGTTTGGTGGAAGGCAATTCATATTATTGCAATTTGTATTGCTGGTTTAATAAATAAATTAATAACAGTGTTAATGTGCTAATGTTAGCATATTTTAAACAAATAGTTTAATTTTATTACTTTAATAATTATAGCTTCTGTTATTATTGCATTTTCATAATATAGCAAGGCATAGTTTCAATGGTTGAAATAATTTGCTTCTTGAAGCTGTTATTTTCAAGCTCTATTAGGTTTTTTTTCTGTTTGCCATATGTATTATAAAACATTACTGATGAGAAACTCATATTCATTCACGTAGTTCTTTCTCATAACCGCTGCCAGTTACATACCTCTGATGTGATAATGCTTTAAATATGCAAGGCTTTTTCAAAGGTAAGAGTTAGCACAGATCTTTATGATCTTCATATGTCAGCTTGACCTCATATATGGTCTGAAGGTCATAAAATCAAGAAAGAGAGAGATATAGAAAGGGGAGATGATAGAAAAGTCTAAAATAATAGAACATGTAATGAGATCTGAGCAACAGGAGATATCAGTAGGCAAGCTAGGCTGCTTGAGTAACTTTCTTTTTTACTTTAATGTTAAAATATGCTATAATATCCACCATCCTTTTTATATTCATAGATAACATCCAGAGCAGGAAAATCTTGCTACACTTATCCATAGATCCTTCCTCTTCTAGCTAATAAAAATATGTATTTTTAAAGCAGGTAAAATAGATGAAAAGCAGTTTTCAAAATCAAATTTGAATCAAGGAAACATTATGGGAAGGTTTTGCAAAGGAGAAAAAGAGCAAGCAAAATTTTTCAGATCTTACAGAAAAGTACTTTCTATTTCTCCAGTGAGTTGCAGTACTGAAATGGGTGATTTCACTAACTTTTCTTGAGCCTTATGAAATAAAAGAGCATTCTGTTGTGATGAGCATTATGGATACATGAAAAGACACCAAAACTGGAATCAGAGGGAAAACAAAAACTATAAAAGGTGATGTAAAGACAGAAAGAGAGATACTAAAAAACTTCATGTTTTTGCCTTGAAGAAAATGAAATGGAAAGGTAAAATGAACCTGATGTGGTGAGATCAAGGGCTGGGACAGCAACTGGAGTACTCAAGAACTCCATTTTATTTGAGCTGCTGATTATTGGGAACAATGTGAAGGATATTTTGCTAAGAGAGAAGATGGATGAAATTTTGTTTTTAAATCAAAAAGGTTGATCTTAAAAGTATTGTGAAATGGAAAGCAAAAGACATACATACACAGAATACACACAATGGGCAAGAGCTGAAAATATTTTCTGAGATCGCAGGTGAGCATTTTCGGAATCTTACAGTTCAATACTATTACAAAAATAAGGTCTTAGACTGTCTATGTTTAATATGTTAGTGACACTTCTCAGTTTGTCATACCAAACACTGAAGGCATCTATAACACAGAAATCTGTATCTGAATGGGCCAACCTAGTTAATATAGTCAATGGACTTTGGGCTGATATATCTCTTAATGAAGCTGACATTTAAATATATTTGATGACTCATAAACCACACAAAATAAGTATTTTGTTCACCAACTACAAAGAGTAGTTATTTGGAATGACTAAGGGATTCATGGATTCAGAATAGCTTTTGAAAGTAATAATACATTTAAGAAAAGTGCTGAAATTAATCTAAATATGGGATACTGACTTTAAAACCACCTTTATTTTTAGTGCATTTAATCAATGAGAAAACTAAAATAATTCAGTTACCAAGCCTATATTTGGTAATATATTTCAAAATCGCTTCGGTAAATTATAGCTGAAAAGTTTTAAATCCACAGGAAGAAAATGTCACTGTAGAGACAGACCTGACACACCATGCAAGTATCAAAATATTCTCATTTATTTGCTGTGTAGTCCTTTTCTATACAAGGAAGAAAGGAAGAGTAAAGGAAGAGTAAGGACAGAAGAGTTAAGGATTTAGAAGTTCCTAAAATTATAAATACCTAAATTAAAAAAAAAAAACTATGATAAATTCTATGATAGCCTAACTCTTCTTTTTCCTACAAATGTATAGCTTTCATTATTTCTCTATGTTTTAATAGCATAGCAAGAAAACAGCTTACCATTTAATATGCTTAACATGCCAAGTACCATGGTTACATGGTACTTGTCACTACTTTTTTTAATTTAGCATAGATATCAAATGGAAAGAACGTATCAGAAGAACATTTTTGACAGCAGATTTTGAATAACACATTATTTTGCAATAGAGACAATATAACATAACTGAGTAGCCCTCTGCTTAGCTGTGATCATACCACAGTTCCCAGAAAAAGAAGCATAACATTATAAAAGCATAATTCAGTGAGCACTTGAAAAGAATGATGTGAAATATATTTGCTTCACCTAGAAATTCTCCCTTGAGGGGAAGAATAAGTTAAAGACCTAGTTTTAAAGCACTAACTAAACATCTAGTCTAAAGTATGTTATCCATCTTCTCTCCACTGACTCTAATATAACCTACCTGGCTTGATAGTGGTAAATAGATTGATAGATATAGTGAGTACGTAATAAGTAGGAAAAGTAGCCAAGACAAACCTGTCTTGAAATGGCAGGGCTAAGTGGCTAGGATTATTAATGAAATAAATAATCCCAAATGAAGCAACTATCATTAGATATCAGTTTCTGGTTTTTGCCTCCATATCATTTAGGAAATATATGTGCAATTCTAAAATATCTTCTTCATGTGCTTTCTCAAACTGGTCAGAATTAGAAAAGCAAGATACTCAAAATTTCAGCAATTACAAGTTGATTTTGTCCAGACTACTGTTTTTAGGAAGACATAGAGAAACTGCTGAAATCATGGGCTTATTTGTACCTTTGGGATGTTTGCTTAAGAATTGTTACAGGCTAATGCCAGTAAGAGAATCAGACTGAAATGTTCTGTAAATTAAGCATTTGTATTTCCTTTTTCAAATGCAGATAACAACCTCATACCTATTTGCTGAACAGATACAAAATAAACCAAGAGAATTACCGTGTTCGCTTGCTAACACCTCTCTGTGGAAATTGAGAGGATATTTTGTGGTTGAAATGCACTTGAATGACTAATAAGGACTCATATCTTGCTCTGCGTCCCTTATATTCTAAGAATGTCATTTACTGGGCCAGTGAAATCTGACTGCCTGGATCAAGGTGACTCATTTTGTGACTGACTGAACAGAATGGGGAAGTAACCTGAGCTTTGCTTAGAAAAAGATCTATTCATGAGAGCATTTTTCTCTTCCATTCCAGAAAAGGTCTCATTGCAGTCTTCAGCAAGGTCTTTATCCAAATGTTATCATACTCATAGGAGTGAGGACAGACAGAGAGAAAACTTTTATCAAATGCTGTGATATTTGTCTTGCTACTTTCACTGTATATAATGCATGTTCAAGACAATATTGAGGCCCATGACTGGATTCAATCTTGCAGCACTTCTCCCTTTTAAAAATCATATTGCAAGAATTTTCTGTACATCTCAAATCTTCAACAAATGTCTGTCTTCTAAAGCATAGAGATGCATAGCAAAACATTCACAGAAAATATATTGTATGGCAGCTCATGGTTATCTGTAAAGTATGTCTGCATTCACTGCCCTCTAGAATTACTGAATACAAGTCCTTTTTTCAGTGCCAGCACCGCAAACAAGGAACTGACCTATTAAAGTCAGCAGAGTCAAACACAGTAAGAGGTGATGTGACAGGAGAATCATATCCTTGATCATTTTCTGCCTCCTTCACAAAAGAAAGACTATTTTCTCTTTTAATCTAAATTAATTAATGTCCCTGGATTTTGGATGTTGTACAGAGAGTCAGCTCGAGTGTACTAATAATTAGTGATCTTCCAATGGGACACACCTCTTGTATTGTATCCATGAAAAAAATACTGCTGAGAGCACTGATTATGTTTCATTCCCCTCCTATCAACTTAATGTTATTTATTTGCATCACTTGTAATGGTACTATTGTTCTCAAAATAACATGTCCTTTTCCATCCAGTATGTGTTATTTTCCTACTTAGGAAGATATTCCTTTCTAGCAAATCTTTCCTATTGTATTGTTCTGTAAAGGCCCATTTCTGTCCCTGCTGTTGAGCCTTTTCACTTGTAGCTGAGATTAACAAGAGTAGTCAACATCTTCAGCAAAAGCTCTTTGGCTTGCAGGATTGATCCTTTTGTTGATTGATCCTTCCTTTTGCTTCCTTTCTTCTTCATCCTGTCATTTCTGTACTTCTGAACAGAGAGAGGTCAACTCCTCCTCCATCTCCTTTTCACTACTCTTTCATTTGCAGACGAAAAAAAATTTGCAGTAGGCAGAAAAATATCTGTATAATGCAGGAGCAATGGTTCCAGCTTTAAGGGGATCATGGCACACTACCATTTTCAAAAATGTCCTGGAGATAAATGCAGACCAGCTAAAGGTATTGAGCAGAAAATGTGCTAGTCTGAGTTGGGGAGGGACCACATGTTTTTGAAAGGCAGCATATAAAAACTTTGCCCTTGGCCTTCTGTGATCACAGGCATGTGCTTGCACACCTACTCACTTCTGAGACATGGACCAAAGAGCCTTCTGATTTGTTTCACTTAACGGAATTTTTGAAAATTCACATTTTGGAAAAAGTTTTCTGATTTTGAATAGAGATTTGATGTTATTTTTTGGCAAAGTAAATAGGCTCATATAACAAGATTTTGAAGGGGGAAAAATCCCCCCACCCCCCAAAAATTCTGAAAAGTGATCAGGGATTAATAAGGTGTGACAATATGTGTAAAATGGGATTTCATGTCTTTCATGTTCTGTACTCAACATATCTCATCTTTTATTTAGAAAATCTTGATCAAGCCTGAGGTTTCCTTCATTTCTTTCTAGGAAAATTTATCTTTGGTTTGTAAGGAATGCGTGCTCCACAGAGGCCATAAAAATTTGAATTATTTTGTTGTGTACTCAAGCAAGTGAATATGTTATGCTTTCACTGAATTTCCAAAATGTTCTCAGCAGTTTTATCATCCATATAAAATGCCTGGTGCTATACATTGTAAGGAAAATTGCCATATGGAGGACTACTAAGTGAAAGATTATGGGTGTTTTAGTAATCCTGGTTCTGGAAGGCAGATTTGAAGAAGTGTGGTTTTGCATTACAGGAAACAGGTACATCATTTTGAAACTGAATCACCTGCATACTAATCAGGACTCTTTCAAATAAATTGTACCAGGCTTATGTCATATATCTACAAACCTCACCATATCATTGTATGCCTTGTACTGTTAAACTAATGGATCAATTTTTAGAGTAGAAGGGTGTCAGGCCAATCTCTTGGTACATATTTGAATTGCTAACTTACGTGTTAAAAAGGTAAAAAAGACCCCAAGGTTACATGGTCCTTCTACAGTCTCTTTACTAGATGTTCAGATGCTTGTGTTTGCTTTTATTGGAGAAGTACTTCTTTATGTGTAGTAGTTCAAGCTAGATGAGTGGATTGCCAGTGTCAACTGTTTTTCTTTGCTGTTTTAACTACTTTCATGTAGCTAAGCATCTGAGTTACACAGAAAATCTATTTTAAAATCTACAGTGATTGCATAGTTAGATATTTACACAATGTTCTGCTGCTCTGCAAATTTATCTTTGACCTTCTGCAGTTACCAAGTACATAATTCTCCATTTCACTTAAAATGAAGCAGCCAGATGGAAAGAGGGCTTTGGTAAGTCTAAGTCATATGCGTGATCTAGCTGTAGACCCTGTGAGGGACAGAATGGGATTTCTTTGTGGAAGCATTCTCATTTCTGATTTGTTTCAGTCAATATTTATCTGAAAATCATAAAAGTGAAGTCTTGCTGCCTATAGTCAAAGCAGTACAAGGCCATAGATATATCCGAGAACTAAGTACTTTTTAAAATCACCCTCAGCTTTTGAAGATATTCTTTCAGAGAATAAGGGTATTCATTCATATTTATTTTTAAATTGGGGTCAAGGATGGGTCAAGTGCAAAATCATAATTGTACAGTACAGATCATAAATAACAGGTATACTATAATGAATAAATGCAGGTCCCCATAATTCAAACTCACATCAGTATCATACAATTATATAATAGGGAGAAGTTTCCCATTTTAGCAAGTAGATAGACTTTTGGAAGTTTGAAAGCATGTTTGCTGTTTTCTCAAGAAATGTATTTATATAGACACAGCATAAATGAAGATCTCTGTGCTAACTATAAAGGGAAAAAAAATCTTTTTCCTTACCAAAACCACCAAAGAATTGCAGAATGGTTGAGGCTGAAATGGGACCTCTGAATACCATGTGGTCCAACCAGGGCCACCTAAAGCACCTTCTCCAGGTGCTTTTTCTGGTCAGATGGCTTTTTAATATCTCTATGGTTGGAGACCTCACAACCTTCCTGGGCAGCCTGTGCCAGTGCTCAGTCACCCTCTCAGTGAGAAGGTGTTTCCTGGTGTTCAGAGGGATCCTCCTGAGTTTCAGTTTGTGCCCATTGCCTCTGGTCCTGTCACTGGGCACCACTGAGAAGAGCTTGGCTCTGCCATCTTTGCACCCTCCCATCAGGTGTTTAAATACCTTGACGCGATTACCTTGAGCCTTCTTCTCTTTACCAGACAGAACAGTTCCTGCACTCTCAGCTTTTTCTCACAGGGATGTTCCTTCAACATCTTTGTGGCTCTTCACTGGACACTCTCCAGTACATCCATGTCCAGAACTGGACACACCACTCCTGGTGTGGCCTCACCAGTGCTGAGGCAAGGGAAAGGATCAGACCCCTCAGCCAAACAGCAATATTTGCCAAATGCAGTCCATTTACCTTCTTTGCAGCAAGAGCACATTGCTGGCTAGTGTTCAACCAGGTGTCTGCCAAGGCCTGCAGGTTTTTTTCTGCCAAGCTGCTTTCCAGCTCGGTGTTTTGCTTTTGTTTCCCCTGCAGTCCCATCATACAGCAAGAATTTCTGTGTTGATACTCACAATAAAATTCATCACAGATTTACACTTAAGTACAATAGTTACAGAGGGTATTTCTTATAAACTCTTACAAGTTGTAAGTTGCTAAATCTTATGGAAAAATCCATTTAAAAGACACCTAATGGATGGAAAAAGCTCAGCAGTCAAATTATACTCCCAAAATTGTACAAGATTTTCCAAAACTTACTTGTATTTGTCCACAAGTTCTAACCAGCAATGGTAATAATATTTTTATACCATTATGTATACCTATATGAACGTCCTTAATACTTATTATGGGGTTTCCATCCTAAAGCTCACTGTGAATTGCTGAATATCACCCATTTTGCATGCTAAACATGATAGAAATGTTTTGACTTCTCTTTGTAAAGATGTGCTGGTGTTCCTGAATCAATAATCCTTAATGCTTTCCTGAGCTATTTTGAACCGGCCCTCTAAGCTGAAGTATGGTGGGGATACCAGAGTGGACCTTATACTAAAATTTTTTAATGAGGAAAGCAGTCCAATTATATCAAATGTCTGGTTGTTGCTTTAGATTGTAAGCATTTGTGGACATGAACATATTCACATATATATTAGATCTGAAATAGGACTTTTGAGAACTACAATAATAATAGTAATAATAGAACTGATAATTCTTATGTCTATTAAATTAAATGGTAACTGTGATGATAAAGAGGATTAAATTTCCTAATAAAATGATGCTATTATACTGAAGAGAGACAAGAGGATTTCTGTGGTCTGACTATAATGAATTAAAACTTCAAAATATGAAAGAATTGTGATTGGAGGTCAGAAAAAGCATTTGACAACATTCCAGGGAATTAAGTGCTTTCCATTTTTTAAGAGCAGATTGTGGAATGGTGATTTCTGTAGATATAAAAAATTAAAATGATCAGAACTCTTTTTTCCAGTTTTGTATCCCAACAAACGCATTGCTTTTAATGTTCTATTGGTTGAGATAATGTGCAGTAAGTTAAATTGACTATATAAAATATGATGCTTAAATCTTATGTAAGAGACGTGGGAAACATCTAAAATTATTTCAGTGTGTTTGCCACAAGACAACGTTTAAAACATATAAAATTTGTGAAAATTAAAGAGTAAGTAAAATGTAGTAAATGTAATATTCCATATATGTTACTTTAAAAAGTATCAGAAAAAGTATTAGTATACCAACACAATGCAGCATTTAGTGTTTGGATTTCTAAAATATACTTGAATATTCTTTTTGCAGGATCTTATGAATGTTGATAAAAAATGGAATAGATATCAAGTTGTTTAACCAAAGGAAACCTTAAAATGATGTTAGAATTTATTTGCCTTTGTTGCTATTAATATTACTGTCCAATCACCAGAAGAGTATTTAATGAACAGGACTTAGTTTGCCGGATGCTATATATACACTGAGAAACTTGGCATTTTCCATGCTTTAGTTGGAAGGCAAAGAAACTGAGAAACTGATATGTAGGTCAGTGATCTTTGCTGAGGGAGTCGGAGAATTCTGAGCTTCTGAAACATAAAGCACAAGACTCCTGTGAGTCACAAACAATCCATTCAGTCAAAGACAGCTTGCAATTAAAGAAAAATGAGTTGACATGTGTGCTCATTCATATCGTAATGATATGAAATTATTTCCATTCCTTTAAGGGAGAGGTAAACAGAATACGACTGAGCAGACTGTGAGGACAATTGCTGTAGTCCAGGCATCAGTTAAAGCATAAGATCTATTTTGTGGTGTGTTCAGAGGAGAAATTGTAGGATGAACATTTTGGGTCTAAATACAGAAAAGGGCTGGAGCATCAATCCAAGGCCCCACTGCTCATCAGCTGATCCAGCCTGAGGTTTACCAGCTAATATGCATTCAGACACACCTCATCCCACACCTGGTCTGGGAAAGGTACAGGCACTCATTTTCCCCAGCAGCTGGCACCTTGAACATGGACTGTATCCCCAGGTCTTGTTACAACCACTGCCACCGATCCCCTCACCTGCTCACACCTGGCCCCCAGGAGCTGATTTTGGGACCTGCCTTGTTCTCCACCCACAGGTGGAGGTTAAAGAACCCATTTCGTCCAGTCATTGACACTGAGACTCCACTTGCTCCCACAGCTGACACCACAGGTCAGGGACACCCACATCCTGGTTTGGCTCCAGGATCTGGAAGAAATTTTCACTTGCACACAGGTTCCACTGGTAGCTGCACAGAGTCTTTGCAACATGCACACACAGAGGATAGAGTGGGGTTATACTGACAAATATTACAGAAAAAGGTTTAAAAAGAAAATAGGATGGACGGCAGTGATCAGGTGCAGGCAAGCACACTAACTGGCTCTGTTTTACAAAGAAGAACTGTACCTTTTGCACCTTTATATCTACCCCCCCTATTTGTTCCTCCCGGCTCCCTCTTCTCCCTGGGCATTCCTTATAGATTTTTACAGCTCTATATAGATTAGCACACCCCTCCCAGTCTGGGATCCTCCTGGTTTACAGTCTTCCCAGTTACAAGCCTCAGGCTGATCTTCCCAAAAGTTGCACCCTTAAATTTCTTGATAGCCCATCAATTAATATGAGTTGTGTCCCTTTATGTCCTTGTTTATGGCTTTCTATTTTATTTCTCTTTTGCTGCATTGGAAAATGTCCTTGATCAAGTACTTTAAAGAACAGACTCTTCCCTTCCACATACACTTACTGAGACATTCTATAAAAGGAGCCATTTGGCTGCTGGATTCCACTGGACTCAGGATTGAGATTCAGCAAAAGAACTTGTACCTTTCTTGGCCAAAATCAAGAGGTCTCACAAAACACTTCCATGTCCCTTGAGGTTCTGAAATTCCATAGGTAGTCGACAAACATCTATGTATGGTTAATAACTTGGAACAAAACAATATCCTATTACAATAATAGCCAGATGATATAAGAAGTCTCTAAAGTGAGCCAGAAATTATAGTAATAGTGTAAATAACAAATTGAAGACATCTTATACAAATATACAAATTCTAGCTGACCCTTCCTCAATAGATTCAATGAGTCTTGTTGCCTTTTCCCTAGGGCCCACATTCAGATGTCTACCCTATCTTTGCAATGAAGGTGCTTCAGATTGAAACCAGGAGGAAGATGATCTAGCACAAAGGTATCCTAAACCATGCATCAATATTATCACAAGCACAAATTAACACAGATTTCACTACTGCTTTGCATATATGGACAGAATCAATATTGCCATCTATTTGCTTCTTCAGTTTGGTGCTTTATATTTTTTGACAGGCAGGAGGGAAAACCAGAGCGAGTTGGAATAAAAATTAGATTATAATTTACATTTTCCCAAACACTTCCCCAGTTTGAAGCACAGCATTAAAACTGCCACAATATGGTACTACTGTGCAAGGTGTTGTTGATGGCATTGTTAATCATTTTGGTTTAAAGTAAGTTCTGCAAGAGGTAGTAAGTATCATGCATAACTTGCCACTTCCTGATATTAAAAATATTGTTTTTGCTAAGAAATATTAATATGTATGAACTGCATTGTGGTAATGCATTCCTCACTGTGAAGAGCTGTTATGTTACCTCTACTGAATTCTCCTCCAGGTGTAGGCAAATTTCAAACCATGGAAGTAATTGTTATGTCATCTTTTACTCTTCAATCAAGTCTCCATAATTACATGGCCTGGTGCCTCAGATGAGCCAAAAATGTCAGTTTTAGCTTATTTTCACAAATCTGCAATTTTTGAATAAATAAAATATTTGTGACTCAAATATTGAAATGGTATAGTTACTTCACTCTGAAATGCAGAAGTCCTTCACTCTAAAATGCAAAACAGATAACAGGCCAGTTTCCATCACTCTATTCAAAGTATAAATTATGGGTGCTGCCCCTCTTCAGCATCAGTTTTACACCATCACATTTCTATTTGATCAAACTGAAGGATTTTAAATAAGAGAGAGTTTTATGGCTCATTTGCTGTCTTTCTGTTCACAAAAGAAAAGGACTGGGTCATAGCAGCATTAGAGTTTCCAGCGGGTCAGAGCTTGTCTTAGATAACAGCTGATGCTGGAGGATTCAACAGGCCCTTTCATCTTCCTTTTCACACGAAGTGTAAAGCTGTAGTTTCTAATGCAGACTTACACTTAATTAAACAAACATTCAGCTCAGATTCAGAGGGCTAAAATATCCAGGGCTGATTCTTATGAAAAGATCTTACCTAGTCAGAATTAGAAGCGTGTACTATGTATGGATCCCAACAGGTGGAAAAACTGCAAGGGAGCATATGGAATGAAATGAATCTAATAAAAATAAACACAGTTCCTAGAGTGATATTGACTTGTAGCAACATCAGGCAACATGAACATTTGTAAGGGTTTGAGAGAGAATGGGAAAATATGCCAGTTCTAATTTGGTGGGTTTATAATTTGTAGAACCAGAAGGTTAGGTTTCCATTTAAAATAAATAATTCACTGTTAAATTGTCAGGAATTACATTTGCAGCCAGACTCACTGCCTAACTTGGGGGCTTTAGCATCTGCTGAGCATATTCCATACATCTGGTCATCAGAAGGGCATGATCTATAGCATAGACTATGTTCAACTATTAAACACCTGCCCTCTCCCCAAAGAAGGCTGAAACAAGAAAACCTTGAAAAATATAGTAGGCACTATAGCTGCAGCATATACAATCTTACTTCCAGGATTTACTGCATGCAACAGGATCTTCTTTTATGTAACAAAATGAACAAATCCAGACCATGATATGTGCATTATGTAACACATGAAAAACTTCAGTATGCCAGCTGGTACTGCTAAGATAAAATAAGTTTTATACAAAAGACAGATAGGGATTTTAAAAATTAATGCAGCTAAAAATGAGGAGTGTTATTCCCCATAATTGCTCAAAACTGCAAAAATTGTGTCTACCATGAACTGGGAAAAAATCTTTCCTGAATATAAAAGTATCCTAATATTCTGGGCTCTCTCACACAGATAATCACTGTGCTATGTCAGTTGTATTTGGCACAGGCCAAATATTTTGAATGGATGTACTCCTTCAGATTTTGTTTTAGTGGTCCATTACACTTCTGCTCTCACAAGTAAAGAATAGTGCCCATTCTTCAGTTAGTGTCTCTTTGTCTCAAGTTGCATTTAATTCTCTGATAACAGGGTTCCCTTGCTTTACATCTGCATATACACAATATCATAGAAAGACCAACCCTTATCAGCCCTGGAAAGCTGGTGAGCAGTGCTTCTCACCCTCAGGCACCACATCCAATCCTGTGACTTTCTAGCTGTTCATGCACCTTCTTGCAGAACAGTGTCAGGAGCCACAGAACGCAGTACCCAGTCACGTTGGAAATTAACCCCTCAGTTGAAAATAGGAATAAATAACACTCTGGAGACATAGTGGAAACCTAGACTTATGAAAAAAACAGTTCTGATTCTATAGTCTGGGTGATTCTGGTCTTTTTTCTCCTTCTGGATTTTCCTCTTCCATTTTACAACTGCATTAATTTTTTCTGCAAAAGACAGCTGAGTACAAATACTAAAATCAGTTCCATGAGGAGACTGCTGCTACCTTCAGACCTGTCAGGCATGTTGGGTGTTGCTATGACTTCACAGTTAGGTACTGAAGATTCGTTTTCCAAGAGATGGGATAACCAGGACAAAATGAAGGATCTCTCCTCCTGAATCTGAGACATCTGAGATATGTAAGAGAAGAATTTTCTTTACAGAAAAATTCACTTACATTACTTACAGATTGTAATCTGGGTTACAGTTTTCCGTAATCCACCATGCTTGAGAGTGTGGCCAAGGGTTTGTGTGTTTCTGGGCACACAAAATATGAGTTTGGTGCAGTTTGCACAGTCCTCCTAAGTGTGCATTCAGCAGTGACTGTGTCAAACACTTTTGTGATGGTGTTTTGGGGACTAATTTAAGAGGAAGAGAAGTACATGAGATGTGTAGTCACAAAGTGAGACAAAGGGCAGATACACAGCTACTTTAATATTAATTACCCAGCACTCTCTTGTGGCTATGATGCTTTGCTTAGGAACCACACTAAGTATAAGAGATGTCAGTGCAGCAGCACACCACAGTAGTGTCACTTGTGCCCAAGAAGCAATCCTGTAAGGTACTAAATAAGTGCCTGTCATTTTAAAAGAAATGGCAATTGGAAATGAAAATAAAATGTATACCATAAAGATCAAGTTGGAGAACATTTTAAAGTGCTGTTTTATACAGAAGAAACCATAGAGAAAGCCACGGGTCAAAATCAATCAGTTTTAAAAAGATTGCTACTGGCATATTTGAGGGATTACATAACCACAAGTCATTAAATTCCAAAAATTATGATGATGTATTTTTGGTGGCTACATGCCATAAATTCTCAACCATTTCAAAGCTGAAATACAAGGGAAACATCATGTTTTATTACTTCCAGTGATCCACACTTTTAAACCACCAATTTGATCATTACAGAGGCTACTGAGAATTGGTTCCAGAAGACAAATATAGGTCACTGCAATCTGCTATGCAGGCAAATGCCAGGATGTATTTCTGCTCTTATTGTGCTGCTTGTTTGAGAAAGTCATACCTTTGATGTAGGGCAAAAACTGCTAGTCCTGCAGAATTTGCAGAAGTGCCTTTTTAGCTTAAACCGATAATTCAGTTGGTCCAGTTTGCTATTCTGAAAAAAAAGTAGCATGCAACACTTTTGAGAAAGGTCAAGAAAATTCTGTAATGCACAACTGACCAGAGGGAAAATATATTCCTGACCTTGGGCAACCTAGTGTTTGACTTATGCCTGAAAGCATGAGTATCTGCATGCTCTCTATTTTTTACTATTTTTTTTTATGCAGCAGTGGGAAATTTTTACACATTCATACTTTTCAAATGCATTTTTGAATAAAGAAGTTTTAAATTTTTTTTTGCCTGGGCACTGGTCAAGATTTCATTCAGGAGAAGTCCCTTTATCCATTCTACATTCTATTTACAGAGAAGAGTACTTTAAAACCTTGAGAATAACAAAAATATATTTATCTTCATGTTATTTCAGTTTCCCATGCAGGCTGGAATATGAGGATGTGTAATGTCCTTTTTTAATACACCTTCTGTGATACTAATTTAAGTTTCTGTTTCAATTTTCATAGTGTGATCTGGCAGACAGATTGGAGCAGGCAATATCCAGATCATAGAGCTGCCAAAACACTCTTCAGTTGCGTGAAAGAAGCCACTTTTCAGGCAAAGTCAGCCCATCACAGGAAACACACTGAGCAAGATAGTGCAAGTTTCAGCTTGAACAAAATTATGTTTCTTTTTTATGTTGGAGACAATATTTTGTTTTAATTTGGGTGGTTGCTCATTATTCAGTACATCAAAAAGTGGCAAAGTTTAAACTTCTCACTCTCTAAAGCAGTTATAGTGCTTATCTAAAGACCATAGAAAAATGTACCCCATGACTACTGGATTAAGGACGAGATGAACCTTTGTAATGCTGCACAGAAGCAGGGAGAAGAACACAGGGAACACAAAGATGATTTTCATCCACTCATCCTCACATTGCCCTCAAGGGAAGTCCCAGACTACAGAGGCTTTATATCCTGTGGAAGAAGGCACATCCAGACTACATATAAAGAGGCAGGCAGAGATTTTTTTCCATTTTCATGCCAGGCAGGGCTCCAGGCTGAAAGAAGATCCTTGAAGAGGCAATATCCTTCCCCTGTCCCTCTCCATTGTTCCTCAGCTGACACAGAGCCCTGCTAAATGGCACATGGAAAAGCTACGTGAAGTGGAAAGGGTCTAATCCTGACATAGTTTAGGGAAACAGGAAATATGTTTTGTTGGATTTGCAAGTGTTTGTTTCGCAGAGACATTTGTGAGACAAATGGCTTTGTGTTAGAAAATCTATTTCCCAAGTCAGCGAAACAGAAAGATTTTAGTAAGAATCTGTGTTTATCTGTTCAGAAGAATGTGATTCAGGAGGGCTGACATGGAAGATTAAAGACCGACACAAATTTGTCTAATAATTTTTAACATGTGGTGATTTGGGGTGGTGTAGAGTTAATTTTCTCTACAGGAGCTAGTATGGGGGTATGTTGTGGATTTGTGCTGGAAATGGTGTTGATAATACAGAGATGTTTTAACTAATTCTGAGCAGTGCTTACTGAGAATCGGTGCTTGCCCTGACCCACCCACACGGAGGCCGGGGATGCACAAGGATTTGGGAGGGGAAAGAACCAGGACAGCTGACCCAGATGATATTCCAGACCGTGAGGTGTCATCCTCAGAGCTGGGGGAAGGAGAGGGAGGTGGAGGATGTTCCTAAGCAGCCATCATGCATGATAGAGGCCTGCCTTGCTCTGAGGATGGCTGAACACCTGCCTGCCCATGGGAAGGGATGAATGAATTCCTGGTTTTGTTTTGGTTGCATGCACAGCTTTGCTTTACCTATTAAACTGTCTTTATCTCAACCCACAACTTCTCTCACCTTTACCCTTCCAATTGCCTCCCTCATTACACTGCAGGGAAGTAAATGAGCAGCTGTGTGAGGCTTTGTTGCTAATGGGTTAAACCATTTATGAGGGCTGTAAATTTGGCAGTAAAATAAGGAGAATACTGAGGACAGTTTTAAACCTATGAGTTTTAAAATTTCACTGAAGAAACTCATAGGGACCTTTTGCACATTATGTGTAAATTCAGTTACCATCTATGTCTGTAAGCCAGAGAGTTCACGGGAGAAGTGAATGGAAATATTTGAAAAATAGTGATGGATTATATAGTATTAGTTTTTTCTACTAAACTGATATATAGTTGGTCTGATATTGTGCATTTGTATATGTGAACAATTTGCACTAGGAGTATTTGACTGAGCTACATTCCCAGTGGCTTATTTCTTGAAACAAGAAAGGGCAACGTTTGCCCTTAATTATTTTGTCCCTGAATTCTGTGAAATAATTATGGTATAAGAACAAAGATGATTATATTCTCAAAACAAAAAAAATCAAACAAACCCATCTCATCTCCCAAAAAAACATCAGATTTTTCCTTAATATATGTTGGTAGACAAAGTTACTTAAAAAATACACAGTCTGAAATGAAGAGAATTTTAGTTTGAAGATTCAGAGTATTTCAAATCTGATCAAAGGGAAAAAAAGGTCATTTGTGATTCTAAAGAACTGGTGATAGCAATTACAGGAAAATTAATATATGCTTCTTCCTCTCCTCAGAAAATTATAGCTTCATTCAAAAGCATTAGAGTAAAATAAAAAACAGTCAGGTAAATCTGTACACATTGTTCCCACTAAATTATATATTATATAGGAGCAACTGAGATGAACTCCTGGATAAATTCAAGTAGATGGAGAGAAGTTTTAGCCACTGATTGGATGACCCTTACTGAACTTTGTTCAATAAATCCTGCTAAGGGATCTTTTAATTTTCTCTGCAATACCACAAAAAATATGAACCTACTTAAATAAAACCTGCCACCTGAAAAAGCTGTATGTCTTTTGTAAATTGTAGTTGGAAACACAACCATTTTACATTTGACACTTAGTTTGACTCGTACATAACTCTGGTAATAGCTCACCTACATGAACATCCTACCCATAGAAAGAGCTTTGCTTTTTAATTCCATGAATATATTAATATATATGTATGTATATGTATGCAATAAACCACTTGTAAACAATTTTTGGGAGGGTGTGGGTGGGGAGGGAAATGGTGGTGAAATAAATGTGCCCTGTGTAAAGATTTAGGTAGTTTAAGGAAATAGTTGTTGGTTTACAGCTGATTTACATAAGAGACAGAGGCTGTATGCCTCCAAGACAGGGCAATGACATTAAAGCCCTAATTCTGTATTGTCCTCATAGAACAGCTGCACTGTCACACAACAGAGTCTTAAGTCAAATATTTATCTAGGCCATGTGATGAAAACCAGGGTGTAAAGAGCAAAACGGTGAATGAAAGTATCATGGCAAGATATTCAGGTCTTACAGCACAAGCTTCTGTAGCAGAGAAAGCCATTTCAGACTCCCTTGTACCAGCTGGAACATGATCAAAGTAGTTATTGATACCAAGACATGACTTCCATCAACTCTATCTTGTCTTTCTATCAAATTAGCATTTTGTAGATTCCTGCCCTGGCAGATAGGCCTATATTACAAGGAATTGTAAAATCAACAATGATGCAAACCCTCAAAAGTAAACCAAACCAAAGAAAATGAAAAAAGAAAATCACAAAGAAATTTACTAGGTACCATTACACTGAATGATTTACAAATCTGTAAATCCTCACTTCTAGTTTTTGGAAGGAGCATCTTTTGAAAACTGAGCTTCACTGAGTTATTTTCAGACCTTTTGTCCTTGTTGTAGTTCTTTTAATATGGTGTAAAATTTGCACTACATCACAAGAAGTAAAAAAAGGTAAGGGCATACAGCTGCTATTATGTGCAATAATTATTATCATTCCTGTATTCCTGTTATTATCATTTCTCCATCAGTCAAGGAATATTGGGATTAACTTTACAGGTTGCTAACAATCAATTAGAGAAGGCATAGTTCTGGGTTTGAATTTGGCAGTATGTGTTTTATACTTCTTCACTCTAAAAATTTTTGGTATATTAAAAATTTAATTTTAGTTTAATTATTAGCTGCCAAATACTTTCAAAGCTAAATAAGTTCTTCTTATCTTAATGTGAAAAATTGCAAAGAAATAATGTTCAATGCAGAAACCAGATATATACATGCACATATATTTTTATTGTATTCTAGGTTAATATATACATCATCTTGTAGACCTGCACATAAATTAGTTCAGTTTCTATTGAAGTATTGCTTCATCAATCAGTAATGCCCCAGGGGCCAGTTGTTACTGTTACAGGAATTCATCTTTAAAGCAGAGTAATGTTTCATCATTATATTTGTGTCATGATTACTCTGACAGGTTAATTTCAAAGATAAGTTATTGAGCATTCAGGAGTATTTGTCAAACAGACAAATTAAAACATTGTGTATATTCATTTTCTGAAACAAGAAGGCAGAACTATTGAAGAGTTGACAAGGACTGAAGTTGAAAACATTTGCTACATTCTGTGTCAGGAATTTCTTAACACTCAACAATGGAAAGAAATAAAAAGCAAAAGCAAGTCTTCCAAAGTTCTTTGGAATTCTCACAGCCCGGATAATACTTGCATAGTTCTGTTTCCCTGAGTTATAGAGGTATTGCCAAAACCAGCACATATCTACTTTTTGCTTTTGAAGCATTCAGAAATACATTTTTCTTTCACACTTGTCACATAAGTAGAATGGTCTTTATACCCTTTACCTAGAGAATTTCTACATAAAATCTTGTGAATATAACATCCAACATGTCATTGTACTGTACTGTCAGCAAGCTCAGTTAAATGCAATGGTTCTGTGAAGTTGGCATCCAGATGGGAGGAAGTAAATACCCAGGGACATTGTTGAGTCACGAACCCCAGAGGTATTTGGAAGACATGTGGATGTGGCCCTTGGGTACATGATTTAGTGGTGGACTTGGCAGTGCTGGGTTAATAGCTGGACTCAATGATCATAAAGGTCTTTTCCAACCTATATGTTTCCATGGTTCTATTCTATGATTGTTCCGTTTCCAAGAACTCAGAAAATACCCTATGAATATGTCAGCTCAAAACTACTTATAATAGCAAATTTTCTATGAAGTGCCAAAAAGTTATGCCATAAAAATCAGGTCTTGTCCCAGACATGTCATAATGGAAGTGTCTAAACTCTTGAAACAGATTTGAAAAAATCTGGTCAATATTTGTAACTGCTTATGGTTATGAATGATTGCATGAGAGGAAGAATGACAGTTACTGAAAATAAGTTATTCCTCCCCATAAATTTGTGAGGGTGCATATTTATGTCTTTAACACTACTATCTAGCTTGTAATTCATCAGACTTGGGATTCTATAAGATTTAGCACTGAATTAATTTTTCATTTATGGTGTGTAACATATCTGTTAAGCTTCCATTTAAACTAGTTACCCACTACAAATGAAAGACAAAAAAAAAAGGCACCAAGAAGGATGTTATTAGGAACTGTTCTTTATATGGTGTTGCAAGTTTTCTTGTAATTGAACAGCTTTCAAAATGAAAAGGTCTGTAAATCTTAAGGAATGTGTTTGTCATCACTAGGTACAACTTTCAAAAACAGAACTGCTACATACATTCCCAAATAAAGCATTACATCTTCTGAATCAACTCACTTGCCTTTGTGGTTTATAATATATCCATATGTCTTGTTATCTTAATTAAAATGAATCTGTCTAGAAGCTTGACGTTGCACACGACAATAAAAATGACAGAATAAAGTTGTGTATAGGAAATAAAAATAGATGATTAAATGCAGGCTACATCAATCCCCCAGCAGCTACAGCTTTAGCTTTTATTCCCTCATTCTGAAATCCTGATTCCACTGACTGTAGGGAAGGCTGTTTCTCCCAGCTGGTGTCTCTGAAGCAGTTACTGACTTAAAATATACAAACACACATTCACCAAACACACCTGGAAACATTTTTTTTTTCTAAGACTGTGTCAATAAACATCTCTTTTGACAGGATTTTGGAAAGTGTTTGTGCATGATTGCATACTTCAAATTCAGGATTGTTTCTTGGTTGGATAGTCACGGCAATTTTGTGCAAGAAAACAGAGGAAAGATTAGCAGAGCTGGATAAGCTTCAGCAAATACATTTGATGTGTAGGAATGTGCTTTTTTAATAATTTTTTGAACACTTTTAGCTTCTGTTAATCTTTATATTACTGCATTTTCAATTGCCCTTCCCACAGACAATATGAAATATAAGGATTCTGCCCTTTTGATCTGATGTTTGATTAATGTTACTTGCTTGAGACTGGATCAAGCAGGACTGTCTATCCAGGTGTCAGGACAGCAAGATCTGTTGATTTCTACACCTGCACAGGTTGTCCTTTCAGTCATCCATGACTCATGCAAAGGCAGCAGCAGAGGCTTCTGTGAACTACAAATGAATTTTCAAAAATTCACTTCTTTTACCAAGATTTTTTGACATGTGATAAAATGACCATATGCCCTTTAAAATGTCTTTTTCAAATTAATCAAGCATGATATAATACTGTCTTGTATTCTGTTCCACCAATGCTGTGATGAAGACAGGAAAACATTTATCAGTGTCATATCTTTCTTCACAAAAAAAGACATAAGGAAAAAAAAACCTCCACTTGTGAAATGAGGCCTTAAGCAGTGCAGTATATCGATACAGGATGTATTTTATGCTCTGTGCCCATCACTTACATTCTCTATGTGCTGTAATCAGCAAAAGGTGTAACAATACATTTTGTTCCTGCTTGGAAGAGCAGAAAAAGTGGCCCACATGGCACATTATTGCAACATGCCCTGAACAGTCTTAGAGGAGGAAGCAGTTATTTTTATTGTGAAAGTGGTGAGTCCATTCATTCATTCTTTATTATTATTTGTGTTCATTACAGGAGACCTAATAAGGAATTGGGTCCTCTTATTCCTAGCATTATACATACAGTGAGAAAATGGGCATGCCCTGTGACAGAAAGGTCAGGATATAACAGTATAACTATTGCAATAATTTTGCCCTAATTCCATGGCAACAAGATAGTCAACTGTTTTTTTGTGTTTGTTGCACCATCACAGAAAGCAAGGTGATTGACTTTAGCAAAGAATAATTGGAAGATGAGTGTGTTTTTCATGTAATGTGGTACAGTCCTTTCTTATTTGGATCAACATTCAATTTAAAATAGATTTTTCTGTAGCATTTGCAGGTCAGTGAGCAAAAGCTTTCCTCCTTGAAATACAGGAGCAACTTCTCAATTTCGTGTGATGTATATAGATCTAAATGGCAAAACAACTACTTTGGCAGCACAGAAAAATGGCATTTGAGGCAATTTTTGGCAGAATAAGAAAGGGAAAGTGAAGTGGTCTATATTCAGGAAAACTGATGGAAAAGTTTGGAAGGATAAAAATATCAGTTGGACTTCTGTGGTGATTGTCTGGATATAATATTGTCGTATAAAATTGTTTAAATATTATAAAGGCTTTTGACCTCTATAGGGCAATGTTTAATGATACCTTGTACAGTCTTAATTCAGTGAAAGTCTGCACACATGCAGGAGGAAAAATAGACAGTGTACTACATAGCAACCTCTTTGTAAGAAGAGCCATTGGCTCTAATGCTGTGAGGTCTCCCAAGTTATTTGTAAAGGTCTAATGGGGCTCATAAAAACATGAGGATTTAGGTCAACAACAGCATATTCTCTGAGAGAGGAGAATAAAGGTGATGTCATTTGTCAGGCATTGGGGGAACAGCAGAAAATCAGACGCACTTTTGTTAACTCATGAATATTATAAATACTATAAAGGATCAAATCTGAACTGCTGCACAGCAGAAGCAAAAAAACCCTAAGAGACTACTGAGTAAGACATAGCAGGAGGTAGGATTTCTTTACTCTTTCTCTCTGTGCCTCCAAACACATATATAAGTTATACCTGCGGTCTCCATATGATATTCAGGATCTGACAGCACACTCCATCCACAAACACAGAGGATGAACTGTACAAAGATGTGTTTCTTTGTCAACATTTTTTTCCCCTCTCATTTCATTCACTTACTCCTTTAGCAATATAGCAGTGCTCTGACTATGCTAAAGACTTCCTGCCAACCTGCTTCCTTTTGTTCTTTTCGTAGTGGAACAAGGAAGTTCTCATTCAGTTTTGCAAAGGAGAAAAAATACATTCAGCCAGCATCTTCTTCACAATAACTTCTCTGTCTCTTCTTGTACACCAGATTGAGTGTCATCTTGAAAGTTCAAAATGACCCAGCAATTTGTACTCACAGCCCAGAGAGCCAACTGTATCCTCTGTGAACCAAAAGAAATGTGACAAGAAAGTCAAAAGAGCTGATTCTCTTCCGTTGTTCATCTCTCATGAGACCCCATCTGGAGTGCCATCTCCAGCTCTGGTGCCCCCAACATAAGAAGTACTTGGATCTGCTGAAGTCCAGAGGAGGGATATGTACATGGTCCGAGGGCTGGAGCACCTCTCCTGTGAACACAGGCTGAGACAGCCAGTGCTGTTCAGCCTGGAGAAGGCTCTGGGCAGATTTTTACAGCACATTTTACAGTACCTGAAATGGCCCTACAGGAAACCCAGAGAGGGACTTTGTATAGGTATTTGTAGTGATAGGACAAGAGGAAATTGCTTCAATCTGAGAGGTTTAGATGAGATATAAGGAAGAAATTCTTTGCTTTGAGGGCAATGCAACACTGGAACAGGTTACTCAGAGAAGCTATGGATTCCTCATCCCTGGAAGTGTGCAAGGCCAGGTGGGATGGGGCTTTGAACGAACTGTGGAAGGTGTCACTAATGGCGGTGCCTTGAAACTGGATGGCCTTTAAAGTCCCTTCCAACTCAAACTTTATTTTTTGTTTTTTTTTACATTTTCTTTTAAGAATGAGTTATAAGGGCTATTGTGTTCATACAGTCATTAAATGGTTACTGTTGCATAGTTGAATTTGTCCCACCTACTGAGGAAAATGCTTTTGCTGCCTTCTGAATGAGAATGTGTCCTGGGTTATAGAGTCTATTCAATTTCATCTGCTGAAAAACAGTGGGGGGCGGGCGCCTTTTGATAAAGGTCCAACGGTTAATACCAGGTAGGGCATTGTTCTTATCTTTCTCCATGATGGGCCATTACGACTCTCCAAGCTGTTTCCCATTCCCAACACATACCCACATTCCATCATGCCTATTGTGAGATGCTCCACCCAGTGGGAGGAGCCAGCCATTCCTACCTGGATAAAGCTGGAACTCGGGACCAGGAGGCCCCTTTTCTTGCTTCATCCAATTACTGGAGGAAGGCTGGACCCTTCTCACCACCTCAGGACCCTTTTTCTTTGCTACTGGATCATTTCTGCCTCAGCAGAGCTACAGCTGCAACTCCAGGAGGACTCACTTTTGGACTGCTTCCGACACCCTGACTAACAGGGCATCAGGTTGTAGCTTTGACCTTGTCAGGGCTTTCCAAAATTGTTGTTTGTTTGTTTGCTGTTTTGGTGGGGTGGTTTTGTTGTTTTTTTTTTCCCTACCACATTTGTATTCTTATATTCTTAGTAAAAAGCTGTTATTCCTATTCCCAAATCTTTGCCTGAGAGCCATTAATTGCAAAATTAGAATTTGGCAGGGAGTGAGGGGTTTACATTCTCTATTGTAAGGGGAACCCCAGTTTTCCTGGCAGATACCTGTCTTTCTAAACCAAGACAGAATGGAAGACTCACAGGAAAATTGTAGGAAAGGTAAAAGCTTATCAAACATGTATATTTATTTATAGGAGTAAGGAGGAGCCAGATTCACTGAAATAGAGAAGGAAAGCCTCAGAGGAACATTGGTCTTATGCCAGTGTCATGTCTCAGAATATTCAATGTTTTGATTCAAAAAATCATTTTAATTTCTATGCAAGTAGGACATCTGATTCCTCATTTTTTCCAAGTGGTTGTGAGCTCACTTTTTATGTAATACAATGTTTAATATTAATCTTAATTTATTATGTGTAAAGTATTCAATAATGCATATCATATAGATGTCTTCTTTGTGCTTCATTTAAGCAACTGCAGTGTGTGGAATAGATCATTACTTGAGGTAAACAGCAGTCACCTTGATTTACACAGCTCAAAATGTGTCTGGGTAACTATAAATCAGAGACATATAGTTAGGTCAAATAAAATCAGAGGTGGATTTAGGGTACTTAGGAAACTTTCTATCTTCAATTTCAGCCAAACAGAAGCCTCAGTATTTCAGTTACTGTGAAACTAAGAACAGGGAAAGATGCAGGATGATTATTAATCAATGATGACATTTTGTCTTGGAAACTAGTGATTCATAGAAGGGTTATGGGGGCATTGTAGCTAATCAGCATCACCTTTTAGCACAATACTGCACTGAAAGGGCTTGAGGAAATTTTTGTATAGACATATATATAGTGGATAATACAAAGGAAAAAAAAATTTGGCCTCTTTACATTCCACAGGCAAAATCGCTGCTGGAATACTGTCTTCCATTTCAGCGTCCTCACAGCAAGCATAATATGGTAAGATGGAACACAGTTTACACAAGAGGTACATGGCGATCGAGCACTGGACATAAACCCTATGATGTCAAATTGAGGTTACTGATATCCAAGAAGTCCCATCATTACTCCATCTGTACCATGGGGTGCTACTGTCCAAGGAAGAACATGTTGGGGTATGACAGAGTGGCAGTCCTAGCAGCAGTGACCACTAAGCGCTGAAAATTAAGATCTTGGGCAATGGAAGAAAGAAAGCAATAGAGCACAGATTCTGGACTTTAAAAAAAGTATGGCTATATAAGGATCTCAAAACACAGAAGAAAGTTGCAGTGACCCAATGAGCATGATTTGTTTTCAAACATGAGATGAGCCATCTAGCCACATAATGGAACTAAATGCTTAAACATGTGATAATACCAGTTCAGGTGCCTCCCAGAAAAAAAAAAAAATGAAAACCCAAAACTACTTTTTCATGTGTAACTTGTTGCCTAGTTTTGAAATCTAGAGATTTATAGCACCTGAAGAAGATAGTCTTTTTATTATGTCTCTAATTTCCTAGTTATATTGAGCTTTTAAAAAAGTGAAATAAAATACCCCTTCCTACAAAGCAGTGTCAAACTTACAGTTAAACGAATGGTCTCACAATCTATTTTCATAACAGTCAGAAATCATTCCAAAATAAAATAAAATAAAGAAATAAAACAAATAAAACAAAGATTTTTAAAAATATTTTCAAGGCATATACAATTATCTTGATATACATTTATGAAGGAAATGTTGCAATATTTAAAGAGCTTATTTTGTTAATGATTAGAAACTTTTTATTTGAATTTAAGAGTGAAGACACTAAGTCCTTGGCTCAATTGGAAGCATTCCTTCTTCCAATATTGATATAAAGTTTTTTTAAATCATGCACACTTTAAGGTTTTAATTTTTTCCTATGTGAAGCTTCTCAGTTGTGTATTAAAGTAGTTCCAACAGAATAGATGATAATTTCTTCTTTCTAGCCAAGGAGGTTGTATCAATTTTCAAAAATATATTACAGAGCAAATAGATTGCAATGATTGTAGAAAATAAGCACAGAACTTTCATATTCAGAGCATCAAAGCTGAAAAATAACACCAGCAAAGAAAAAAAAATAGTAATATACCACATAGTTATTTGTGGAAAATTTTCCACATAGTATTTGTGGAAAAAATCAGCAACAATTTGAATATTTCCCCAATATATAAACATCTAACCACAATGAGGCTTTCAAATATTTTCTCCAAGTTACTTGGGCTTCTTTCAAAACAGAGAGTTAGTGCCCATGATCATCCCTCACTCAGGGAATTACGATATTATTCTCTTAGTGTTATTATTCAGATAGATTACCAAAGATAAAAACCCGTCTGGGCAGCTGGAATGTCAGTGAATGGATCACGCTCAGTCAGGATGAATGCAGCCTTTGACCTAGAGGAAGGTGTCCCTGCCCATGGCAGTGGCACTGGAACTAGATGATCTTTAAGGTCCCTTCCAACCCAAATTTTTTATGATTCTTTGATCTTGGACTTCTGTGCCAAAATTGGCATTTCTAAAATATATTAGGAATTGCTTGTTCTTAAATAATTTATTATTTTGATGACAAGCTATTACTGTGAAACATTCAAAGTGAGTTTTAAATGACAGGAACAAAACTTAAAACAAATTCATCTTTCTGTTTGACCTCAAGATAATGCTTAAACAATGAGAGATGACAGAGTGTGAATAATGAAGCTATAATTCACACCTTGTGCATGAGTAGGTACAACAGTGGAGCCTGAGTGTTGTTAAATTCACAAAGTGTAAAATATTATGCCATAACTCAACAACAAGTCAACTCTTAATTTAAACAAATAAATAGAATTGGAACAAGGTAAAAAAAAAACGGCCAAGCAGCAAAACTGATACTACAGCTTGGTAATTTTGTGTAATATTACATCTAAAAAGAAGTGTTTGCAGGTATTTTTTACTCGTATGGGAAAGATAAATGACATTTTCCTGTAGGTTTTCAGAGGATTCAGAAGTGCTTATCTACAAGCTGCCAACCAGGTGAGCTCTGAGTGACATGTGCTGTGTTTGTGCTCAGCTGCTTACCAGTTGCTGTGAGGTGAATCAGTGTTCCAGCAGTAGCTGGGGCAGAGGTACCCCAACCAGGAGAGCTATAACATTTGTGTAGAGATAGGAAAAAAACAAAGAGGAGATTTTAAAATTCTTGGTTCTGAAAATATAAGTGATATGTGATGTAGGTAACACAGAGATGTACCTTACAATGACCTCCTTTTGTTTTTGTATATAGCTTCCAAGTTACTGACTGCTGCTTGAAACTCAGTAGTCAGTGTCCATGGATCTTTTCAAAAGATTATTTAACTATTTGTGCATTTGGCCTTCAGCACAAAGGGAGGATAAAAAGCTGCAGGAATTCCATGTTTGTTTGGGGTTTTTAACATATCTTCACAGTTTGTTAAAGTACTGCTTTTTGCATTAGTCCAGTTCAAAGTAATATTTTCATTGAAAGTTTTGTTAAGAATCATTGTTTTCTGGTAATGTTTATGCATTTTTTCAATAAGCTTTTAATTCACTTTTCTTTCAAAATTTAGAAATTTAAGAAACTTATTTTGCTTTCTCATCCATGTAATAATGAAGAAACAGTAAAGGAAGGCAGATCTGGATTCAGAATAATAAATAAAGGCTCTCAAACACAGGCAAATTCAAGTCAATCAATTAGTTAGGATGTTATTTTCTCCAACTGCAGTGAAAGCAGGCAAGAGTAAATAGTCTCAACCTCACACAAATTCGGTCATTGTCTTTTTCAGTCACTACACAGTTCATAATTAGGGAGTTTTGATTTTAATAAAAGTTTCTGTGAGGAATTAAAAGACTTAGTTTTTATTTAGATGCTGAAGTTATTAGCTCTTATTTCCTTTCCTGGGTACCACAATTAAGTCTTGTGTCAGTTACATCACAGATGTTTTTCATTATCATCTTTGAAAAATCATATATTCTGAGGTTTTAATTTAATTCATTTTTCTATCTTCATTGCATGTGTGTTTGGCTTTTCATAAGGAAAAGACTTTTCAACTACCCCAAACTATTAATTTAAAAATTAAAATATATTTAAAGGTATTTAATTTGTGTTGATCATGACATAACCCTGCCAAAATCTTCACTGAAGATCTTGTTCTTAAAGAACGAGATTTGCATCAAACGTGTTACAGCTAAAAGAAAAACAAAGTATTCAATGTAAACACTGTTAGGACTCTTAGGAGTCTTAATGCAGCTAGAATTCAATAGAAAGAATGTGAAAATTATTAATCTTTCAATAAATATATTTAAAATTTTAAATTTTCCTTCTAGTTCTGAGCAGTGAAAGAGCTTAATGGAAAGGTTTTGGTGAAGGGTGGAGGGTGTTTCTGTTTTTTCATAGAAAGCAAGTTCAGAAAAAATATATTTCTAAAAGAAAAACAAATAATTGAGTATAATTATGCATGCAGAAGAATGATGGTCTGTGCTTCTTCAACTTAAATAAGCAAGTTGTTATATATAAATAATATTAAACCACTAAAAAATACTGAATATGTTACTTAGTATGCAACTAAGCTGTTAAATGGGTGGAAAGGATATTTTAACCTCTCTATTCTCGTATATTAGAACATATTGCTCATAACAGTAACATACTGAGGCAATACATTCATTGTTTATCAAACTTTATAAAAATATGTCTTGGGTTATGTAACCAAAAAATGTTTATTCTATTTCATCTGTTGAAAGCAGCTGGGGAGATGTTTTTCTTTATTTCTTGTAACTCCAGGGGAGAGGGGTCAGGTGCCTTCTGATAATGGGCCAGCTGTTAAAACTGAATGGGGGATTGTTCCTTATCTCTTTCCACCCTCCAGGAAGATATCTTCTGGTAATGGGCCATTAAGGCTCATCAGTGACATGACACATCACATCATCCCATTGTGAGATGCTCCACCCAGTGGGGGAGCTAAACCATTCCTGTCTGGATAAAAACTGAGAGGTAGGAACACCAGCTATCCAATGTTCCCAGTGGATTCCTGGAGGAAGACTAGACCCATCTCGCCATTACTGGACCCTTTCTACAGGACCATGTCTACTCCAACAGAACCACATCTGCTGCTCCAGGAGAGCTTACTTTGGACTGCTTCCAACACCCTGACCAACAAGGTGTCAGGTTGTATTTCTGACTCTGTCAGGTATTTCTAGGATTTTTGTTTGGTTTTTTGCTTGATTTTTTTTGTACTACTACATTTGCATTCTTAATATTCCTAGTAAAGGACTGTTATTACTATTTCCAAATCTTTGCTTGAAAGCCTTTAATTGTAAATTGATACTAATTTGGAAAGGGGGGGTTAGTTTACATTCTCCATTCCAATGGAAACTCCAGCTTTCCCTGGCAGATACCTGTCTTCCCAAACCAAGACAGTTTAAAATGTGGCTAATACAATTTTTATACCCAGAATAAAAAATAACACACTCAACAATTCAAAGAAGAAAAAAAATGTAGATTTCATGGTAATCTGTGTGTAGTTGGTTTGGCAGAAATGGCCTAGAGATAATTATCTAATCTCCTTCCTCTTTTGTAAAATATTTTAGAAAACAAATACCTCAACTTAAAAAAGACAGTTAGTGGTTCTAATACTTCAGACTGCTAAAACAATTTTATGTAGTATTATCAGTTAAAATCTGCATAATTGAGCACTTAGAACAAGTGTTACAAGACAAGAGCTGGAAACTTTTCTCATTTCTTCAGAACATGATAAATGAATAGTCATGGGAATTAAGTACTTTCTGTTGCACTAAGAACACAATATAGTGGAAGACAAATCAAATAAGAGGCAAAATGCTTAGTCTCCAGTCTAATAGTAAATAACTCAGTCTCTGCTCTGAAATAAGAGCTTGAAAAAGAAAACTTAAAAAAAACCCCAAGCAAGTTTGCTCTATTCTTAAAAAGCAGTACAACATTTGGAATAAACTCTTTGGATTGCCAGAATTACCTTAGTGTTTCTTGTTATTTACATTAAGAAGAACTAATGGATCTTTGGGTATCAAGAATGAAATGCAACACTGAAAAGTGTAACACATCAATGACTTAATTTTTAAAATATTTAATATCAATTTTAGAACCATGGAATCATTTAGGTTGGAAAAGACTGTTGAGTTCAACCATTAACTTAAATTAAAGCATCAAATTAACCGTCACAGCCTAGTCCAGCACTAAACCCATGTGCAGTGCCACATCTACACATCTTTTAAATATCTCCATGGATGGTGAATCAATCACTTACTTAGGAAGCCTGTTTCAGTGCTTTACAACCCTTATAATGAGAAAAATATTTCCTAATATCCAATTTAAATCTCTCTTGGTTCAACTTAAGGCCATCTCCTCTTGTCCTGTCACTTCTTACTTGGGAGAACTAACCAACCTGCACCTCACAACAACCTTTCTTCAGGCAGTTGTAGAGAACAATAAGGTCACCCTTGAGCCTCCTTTTCTCCAGGCTAAACACCCTCAGCTCCATCAGCTGCTCCTCTTGTTCTTCAGATCCTTCACCAGCTCTTTTGCCCTTCTCTGGCTACACTTGCCCTTCATTGAACATTAAATTTGGATTTTAAATCTAAATATTTAAATTATGTATTTGTTTTCTCTTTAATTGTGTTTCCTTCCAGTCTCTATTTCTTGTCTTTTCAAGTAGATTTTCTAAATTCTATGCTTTCACAAAACATCATCATAGGGATAGTGAATGTAATTGTCCTGATTTATTAGAGATGCTAATAAGTTGTGAAATATATGCATTAGTACATCCCTTTTAATTTATAGAATTATGGACAAATTCAATAGATATCACAAATATCTACTCTATGTCTTATTCTCTCACGCACAAAAGACTACCAGAGAAACATTAATAGGGGTTTGTTTGTTATGCAAGACATGAACATGTAGAATCCACCTATAAATAATTAGCAATTTCCAATTTTTTAAGGCCTTCATTCACATGAACAAAAGACCACCTTTCCAGCAAGAGCAACAGGATTGGTATATGAAAACACAAAAGAGTGCATAGACTCACAAAAGCTTGCTGTAGGAGATAGCAGACTGTCCCTAGAAAATAGGAACAATTTTTAGGTGATGATAATTCTAGAGGAAAGGTGGCAAGTGCATGCATACAACAGGTTAGATAAATAATTGGCAAAGATTAGAAAGTCAGTGTGGTAACAAATTTTAGAAAATATTAATTTAGCAGGATTTAAAGATGAAGATTAGATTATCTGTTAGATCTTATACTCTTTTTCTTCTTGAAGTGTTATTGATTTTGTATATGTTGGGTCTTACAAACAGATGTTCTGATTTTTTTATTCAATTTTATTAAAACTTTTGGTATTTGATGTTATCTTTAAATGGCTCCATGAAATGAATATGCATTAGGGATCATTATGAAATTACTGTGTTTAATAGTTTTAGCATAGATCTTTAATAGCTAGTTAGAAGTGTTAGATGCGTTTGCTTTTTGTAACTAACATTGTTAATATTTTTCCCTCCAGTCAGTGATTTCTGAGGGCTTTCTTTGCCACAAGGGTGCACTCCTGGCTTGTGGCCATCTTGTTGTCCACCAGGACTCCTAGGCACTCCACAGAGCTGCTCTCCAGCCTCTGGAAATCCAAATGTGAATTGGTGCAAGGGGTTATTCCTCTCAAGTACAGGAGATCCGTGTGTCCTTTCCACATAAGAAAGAAACATAATTCTGCAGCTTTTTTTTAATGTATAGCCTCCAGGCTGTTCATTCAAATACATTTTTGAGAATTAAGAAATGCAATTTAATTTCTACAGAGAGAAAAGGAAGCTATCTTTAAGAACTAGAAATTCCCTTTTCTTGAGCTTTGCAAGGTTCCTGTTTTTCCATTTTTCTAACCTGTTGAGATTCCTCTGGATGGCACATTCATCTAGTCTATCTGCCCCTCCTTCCAGTTTTGTTTGCAAAGCTCCTAAGAGTGTAAACTGTCCCTTTATCCTGATCATTGATGAAGACATTTAACAGTATTTGCCTCTAGGGTCCACCAATGGTGACTGGTTTCCAGACAAAGTTCATGCTGCTAACTACAACCCTTTAAGCCCAGCAGTGCACCCAGTTTTCAATTTGCCTCACTGTCTGCTTGTCTAGCCTGTATTTCATCAGTTTGTCAATAGGGATATTAGACAGTGTTGAAAGCCTTGCTAAAGTCAAGATAAATTTCTCTTTATTCGCCAAGTCAATCATTTTATTACAAAAGGCTATCAGCTTGGTAAGGCAGTATTTTGCTTTTAGAAAGTCTATGCTGTTGCTCAGCTTCCAGTCACTTTCTTATCCTTCTAAAACTTGAGAGTTTTGTCAGGACATCCTTGTCCATCTGCAGCCCTCCTGTCTCCTTGGCTTTATATTCTGCTCATAGGGATGGGCCATCCTTGAGCTTAGAGAATGTGTTATTGGAAAGGGTGATGTGATCCCTCCTGTCTCCAGGATGATCTCCCATGAGGTTCCTGCAAGAAGAACCTTGACCAGGTCAAAACCTGCTGCCCTATTGTCCTGAATTGTGATTCTACCATTTGCCTTGTTCCTTTCTCTCAGGATCTTGCATTCTACCATCTCACGATCACAGCAGCCAAAGTTGCCTTCAAACCTTTACATTCCTCAAAAGAACTTTTTTTTGTATGTAAATACCATATCCAACAGAACACCTCCCCTATATCCACATCCAAATCCACTCCTAACCCTCCACTGCAGTACTCCAGGTGTGTGAGCTATCCCAACACATCCCTGTAATCCTAACTGTATCTGCCCTGAACCTTTATATGGACCTCTAGTTCCTCCCTGTGTATCCCATCTTCTGTGTGTTAATGTACAGGCACATCAGAGAAGCACTGAGTGATGCTGATTTTCCAGGAAAATACTGAGAGCCTCCCCTTATGCTGTTCTTTTAGCAACTGTTCATTTGTGTGCATAGGCTTGGAGTAGGACTCCTGCCCTGTTTTTTTGTCCCTTTCTTCCCTTGCTTAAGAACCTGGTTCACTGTTTCATCTCTTGTTTGTGAATTGTCAGCTCCCTCATCCCATCACCCTCATGTTAAAAGTTTCCTAACCTAGGCCAGTCTCTTGGCATTGCTTTTCCTAAACACATGGTATATGCAAACTTAATAATAGTGGCCATAAATGACATAATCATTTATTCTAGAGAACATTCAACTTATTCCTGATCTTTTGCTAATCATTCCCAAGATCTTAGCCTTATCAGAGTAGTAGATAAATAGTAAATATCAGATGAGAATACAAAACAAATGAAACTAAATGTCTCTTTTGACCTAAACTGAGTCAGGCATTAGCAATTTTTGTTTTTTTTCCAGTAGAACATATTTTAATAACAGATGTAAGAGAAGATCCTGAGCTTACGTTACAGTCATGCACACAGAGTTCTTTCTAGGTTTTTGTCTTGGAATATTAACTATTAACAGTTAATGTTAATATTAACAGTTTTTCTCATCCTCAAAATGTTGGCAAGTATTAGCCAGCTGGGTTTCAATTATTATTGCTAAATATGTCTAAATGTTGTTATTTTTTTCCTCCTGCCCTGGCAGTGCTCTTAAAACAAATATGGTTTAAACTTCCCCATGTGCAAACATCACGGTACAAAACTCCCCATATTTAAATCAAGACAAATTCTACCTTCCTTCAAATTAGGGAAGGCTGCATGCTTCATATCTTTTGTCATTCAGAGAAGAGTTCAAGTTGTAATGCAGGTCCCCAGTCCAACCTCCAGTCCAAAGCAGACATAGTTTCTCAGATTTGTATCCAGTCAAATCTTGACAACCTCCAAGGACAGAGATTGCAGAGTCTTCCTGGAGCACTTCTTCCAATGATCTACTGTTCTCATGATGGAAAGGTTTCTCCTGTACCTGTGTGGTGCTCTCATTTCAGCTTATATAATTTTCTCTTCTCACGGTGCACCATTGTGAAGAGCCTGGCTCCATCTGCTTTATAATGTCTTCCAAATCACCAGGGCTGCTGTGGACATCTGCCCAAAGATGGCTTCTCTCCTGACTGGTGAAGACTGGCTCTCCTGCATTCTCTTCCCAGGACAAGTACTCCAGGCCCTGACAATTATGGTTGCTTTGTGCTGAATGCATGCAACTTCATTAACATCGTTCTTCTATTGGGGGCCAAAACTGGGAACTGGATCATTCCAATAATGCATTTCAGCTAAATAATAGGTATTCTATTAAAGAACTGGCCACAGTGCTTTCAATTACAATTACGAATATTTTCAACTACATTTTTTCTTTATATATTTCAAAGATGAAGCAGAAGAAACCGTCTTAAGCTGCTGGAACTGAAAAACAATCCCTCCTAAGAAACATGGGTACCAGGAAAAGAAAAAAACTCACCTCAGTAGCAAAAATTAAATAATGAAAAAAAACTCCTGTGTAGAGCACTAGAAAAAGTACAAGAGAAAAACACAAGAAAATAAAACCCATCAAATGATATTCAATAAGAATTTAAAACCTGTTTTGAGAAATCCTTAAGGAAAATATCTCTGGAGCCTTGTGCTTTAACTGTTCTGTACTCTTCCCACTGTAGCAGTTTTAAATAGGATAAATTGCCATAGAAAATTTAGGCTGACTTGATGTTGGTTTGTCCTTCTGAATTGAAAGAGAAATCTCAATATTGTACATACATACACTGAAAGCCAGTGCCTTCTTTTTCAAGACAAGTGCTTATCTGTACCCAAGGGTGAAGGTATCTAACAGCATGTAGTGACAGGACAGGAGGGAACGACTTCAAGTGGAAAGAGGGCAGGTTTAGATTAGATAGTAGAAAAAAAAAAATACTGTGAGGATGGTGAGACATTGGAACAGGTTGCCCAGAGAAGCTGTGGATGCCCCACTGGCAGTGTTCAAGGCCAAGTTGGATGGAGCTCTGAGCAACCTGGTCTAGTGAGAAGAGTCCCTATCATGTTAGAGGGTTTGAAACTAGATATCTTTTAGGTCCTTTCCAATCCAAATAATCCTGTGATTCTATGAAGTCTTCTATTGTTTTAAATGAGTAGTCTGGAAGAAGTCAGATCACTACAAGGTTGTGAAAAAAGAGTTATTTACTGTGTAGGTTGCTCATTAAAGATGTATCATAAGTGTCAAACAGAATTGCTATGCACTTTTCATGTGTGATATTAAAAACTGCTTTAAAAATGCTTTCCTTCTGTCATGTGCCCTGCTTGTTCCTTAGGTGGCCTTTAAGGACTGTTGACAAATTTGAGAACTGTAGGTAGCATCCAAAAAATGGGTCACCTCTGTGACCTGCTTGAGAGAATTCAGATTTCTACATCAGATTCTGTCTAATTTTGTTACATACCTAGAATCTTACCCAAATGACACCATAAGCAGTAGCATATGCTAGATTTTGTAGTCTGTTAAATAATACACTGATTTTAGCAATAACTATATATTTTTTCAAGTCATGGTAATTAGTGTTTGCATAACTTTAAAGTATTGAAGTTTGTTTAATTAGCAAACAAACAAAAACATCTGAAATATCAAGGACAACTCACGAAAACAAGTGATTTTTTTGTTTTGATAATTGGATTTCTACTGTTTTTTTATATTTCATAACATGAAACAGAATGTATTTTTTTCTTTTCAAATGGTACTTTAATAATTTAAGCTTTCACTAAAAGATTTGCATGTTTACGCTTTGTTGAGACATGCAAGTAATTGTCAAATTTTAGTGTGAATTACAGAATATGTAGATTTCTGGAATTAGAAAGGTTGTGCTATATTTCAAGCTATCATTTTGCCAGTATTTATTTAGAAATTGATTTCTGATATTAATCTTATCATTTATGTCAGAAAGGGAAGACTGAGCTGGGTTATTTCTTCTTTTTACCCCAGGGGTTTGTTTTTATGAGTCATTTACTTGATCTGAGTAGAGTGTAATGATGAAAAGGTCTCCTGGACACAGCTGTTTTGTCTGTGGGTAAGACTTATCCCATCATTAAGCTCTACAGCTGCTTTTTCCTCCTGTTTTCAAGAAGTGCAGACATAGGAGTGGGAAACTCAGGGCAGCAGGGAGAGATCAATGAGGACTCAGTCTTCCCTTTGGAAAATGAAGATTCCTTCTGGCTGTGAGCACTGCAACTGGGGTCCATGCTTTTGTAATCTCAGAGATTGTTACAGTGTACATTACATGGACTATACTTGAGGCTTGTTTGGAAACTAAACTTAGGCCAAGATGTAGGACCTCACTCACTACAGAAGAGATTCAGAGATCAAGTGGTGACAATGTGACTGGAGATGGGAGTCAGGTGCTCAGACAAAAAGGAAACTAAGAAAATTAAATGCTTGCTTCAAAGCCCTAGCAAATAAAAGGAGAAATAGACAGTATTGCAAAAATAACAGACTGTATAAAAAGTAAATGAGAAATTCCTTTAAATCTTTTACTTTAAAATGATATGGCAATTTATGTATCAGGGAATAAATGCACCATCAGCTGAACTGGGAAAATGTACCATGATTATGATCAGGCTGGTCATAATCACTTCATGTTCCTGAATCTTTACCATCTACTACTAGCCATTGGATCAGTGGCAGGAGAGTGAGCTGAGAAGATAATTGCTCTTGTCTGCAGTCACAATAGCTGAACAATGACCCTCTAGATCTGACACTAGTGAGGAGACATTAAGTACATGCCTCTAGGCCTGCTTGTTTTGCTTTGCTCTAAAACTTTACTTCAGGGCTCTAAAATTAAATGAGAAGAGTTACATTTGTCTTTAAGCGATAATTTTGTGGTTCATTTCTGACTATTCTGTAACTTTTTACTCAATTCCAGGATACATGCTTGTCCTCTGGAGCTGTGTCTTTGTGAGAGAGAAAAGCTTAAAAAAAAAATGAGTTCTTGAAGGCATGTGTTACAGAATACAAAAAAGTCTTGCTTTAAGGTTGATTATTCCTACTTATTTTCCAGACAGAAGTAAATCACAAATCTGTTCTACACTGGTCTATGAAAGACATAGCAGTATGAAATTTAGTTGAAAGTTTTAAACTGTATGAAATTCTTTAAACTTTTTGAGATGTGGATGTATTAAAAAACTAGAGAAATTAAATGAACACAATTATTTAGAGTATTGTTGTCAAATGCCTTGGCAATGTTTATTTTTTGGAAATATATGTATTACTTTGTGTCAGCTTATACTTTAAAAATACGAAGAAAGGACTTTTTACCACTACAAGAGCCTGAATTTCACTTGACAAATTGTCTCCAGTCAAATATTCTTTATAGGAGATAATTGGAAGAAGTCATTTTAAGTCCCAGTAGCTGTACCAAACTGAAGGCTACTTACAAAAATATCCTTACCCTGTAGCTGAAGGAATGAACAGGAGTATATATGTGACAGTTGGAGCTAAGATGAAGTGTGCTTCTACTTCAACTATAACACAAATGGGAATAGCAGGTACAAGCTCTGTACTATATGCCAAAATAAAGTAACTTGAGGAGCTATGCTGAATACTGATAAAACAGATTCTCAGTACAAAAATAAGATGCAAAGCAAGCAGGAGAAGGCTTGCTATGGCAAAAATAATAAAAGAAAGAAGAAAATGTGTTCTGTTTCTCATCTAATGATTTCAGTTTATAGTAGAGAGATTAACTGAGCATACCCTACTGATGTTCAGATTTTAAACTTTAGGAGCTTTAACTTAGGCATGTAACTTATGGATAAATTTTAGGATATAATTGAAAATATCATCTTTAATTCCCTGAATAAAACCCCAAAAAGACAGATGCCTTTGAAGACTTTACAGGGACAATCTTTCTGCCTAAGTGTTCAACAATGCACAATCGCAATCTTTTTTCTATAGATTTTTCAAAGGCATCTTCTTCTTTCCAGTGACTATTGACATTTTATCTGGGTGCATTGGTTTTCTCCACTACCATCTACATTTTAGGCAGAAGAGCTTTGACAGTGCCATGCCAGGTTAGTCAAGAAAACTCACCATGCATTGTTAGTGGAACTCGAGCAAATACATTTGTGCAGAAGCACACAATTAGTACCCTTCCCAGGAACTGACAAAATTATATGCTTATTAACTAAATATTATTTGTTTCAAAAACTTTGGACCTAAATATGCCAGACTCAACTGAAACATGACAACAAACTTATTCAGTGTTCTTTTGTGATGTTCCAAATACATAAATTACTACTTCTATTATATTTCCAGGTACTAGCCAGAGATGTAATAATTTTTCTCTCATGGCTTAAGAGCTGCAAGGAGAGAAATTACAAAAAGACTAATTAAATTAATTTTTACTCTAGAACTGCACAAGAGGAAGGTATTTCTGCATACAGAATACAAGACTCAGGGTTGCAGACATTTTCTCAGTTGGTATCTTGGACTCGTCTCCTTGGATTGAATGTGCAAATAAGACTTTTCTGATAATGTTTTTAGTTGATTTGAAACATATGAGAAATATTAGGTCTTGCTCTTAAGGAACATACAGATGTAGAAGCACACTGGCCTAAAGGCATCCCTAACTGGGATATTTTCTGGTGTACCTATTGTATGAGAAAAGGATTCTCCAAGAGAGTTTACGTTACTGAGACAGGATGCCTTCTCACTCAAAGAAGTTTTAATGAGACAGAAGGTTTTGAACAGAAATTAGAAGTGAGAGAACATTAATTATTTTCAGAAGAGAAATTAATAAGGAAAGTAATGAGCTGTACAGGCTGAAGTGAATTTTTGAGCATGGGTACAGACTTCTCTGTGAATAAATGCTGGGCTTAGCCTCAAGTTGCATCAGATCAACACAACTTATAAACACTACATTCACGTAGCTGTGCAGCCTGGGGAAAGAATACACAGGAGCAAAACTTATTCATAGAATTGCATAGCTTATGTAATTTTTCCACCCTATAAAAAAATGTTTTGTGAGGGTTAATTCTTCAACTTTAGCTTTTCCTTGAAACATTTTCTGGAGCCTTGTCTACATGGTATTTAACAGGACTCTTATCAAGCACCTAGTTGGCAATTTCTTCATTCTGAAACAGTTGCTTTGGATTTAAAGATATTTAAACTGTTAATTGCTAGGATCGCTTTCATTACACCTTCCATGTTAATGGCAAAATAGATAGTATAAATATTTTAGAAATGGACTTATAATAAATCAAAGGTAGCTATTAGGGAACAGTTATTTAAATCCATGAAGATGCTTTCTCCAGTTGGGCCATCTCTTTCAAAGTCTGCAGAGGAATTCTCTGTTTGGAAAATTAACGTGGTGAGTTCTTTGGGTAGAAAGAGATCTGTTTGGCTTAGACTCCTGTCACCAAAATTTCAAGTGCTTAGGACTTGTTTAACAACCTATGTTGTTAGGTTGTTAACCTAATGACAGGTTAAGTACTTCTCAAGGTACACATTCCATGTGTTTATGAGCATAGGGAGCAAAGGGAGATATGAATGTCTCTATTCTCTTGGAGTTCAGTCTGCCTAGACTTCAAGGAACAATCATATGAAGGGAAATACTGCTGTTTCAGGGAGGTTGCCTGCCTTCTGCCCTCTAGGTACACAGTGGAATCATCCAAGGGCAGTGTAGCCAGAAGGTTATGTCTTCACTGAAAGCCATTTTGTAGCCCAAAATGCAAGAACCATATTGAGCAGAGGCATCAGTGGTGAGGACACCTAACTGGATATACCTTCATGTTTTTCTTGGAACAGGTATGCATTTCCTATCAGAATAGTATTAATAAAAAAATAAAAGTCTTTTAGGCATACAGAGTACAAGTGAACATCTTCCCAAGTTTTCCCCTTCCTTGCCATCTGACTGCCTTCAACATATTAGAAACCAGGATTTCTTCCTGGGATATAAAACTGTGTTCTGTAGGTCAGATGTTCTTCTATTGGTCAGAGGAGATTGAAACTACATTCAAAAAACAATTTACTTGCCTGAATGTTTACCCTTCTTAGTCCATTTTTGCTGTGGGTGTGTTGGATGACTGAATCTTTCACTTATTGGATGACTGAAAAGATGATTGTGCATTACATCACATGACCAGCTTCAGATATATATCCACTGAAATTTATATGATGAAAAGCATAAATAGAATCCCAAGTTGTTATAAATAAACAACTGAATGAATCTGACTTTGTTTTCTTTGATAAAAGAGAAAAAAAACTGAGGGAAAAAAAATACCCCCAAAATCCCCAAAACACCAAAATCACAAACCAAAACAACAATGAAAAACCCAAACCCACCCTTCCAACAACCAGATCACCACCACAAAACCATGTGTTCCTCTTTAAAATGTATATTACACCTCAAGAAGCTTAGTATTGATGCATAATGCATTTCTTTTTTCAAGTACTGTTATGTCTTGAAGTGATACTACTAGCATATTGACAAGTGGACTTAGTTGGGGGGCTATTACAGGAAGTTAAGTATTCTACTCTAAAACCTTCAGATTTGGTTTCAATTGTAGGAAATCCTTAAGGTAACCTACCAGGAGACTTTCAGGCGCAGTTAAGAATGTTTTAAGGCTGATTGAGTTGAAGAGTAAATTTTTCACTACTCCTAATGAAAGCACAGATAAGCCAACACAGACTCTGTAAAATCCCAACCTGAATTAATAGCATAGGCTTCTTTCAAGACAATCAATGGAAAGAAAAAATAAATCCACTCTAAAGAACCAGAAGTGGAGAATATATTTTTCTTACCTCATTATGCATTTGTGAAGCCAATGGTTTTCTTCTGCCACTTGCCAACCTCACAAGCTTAACTTCTTTCTCACTCTACCACCCTCAACGCTCTCATGATTTTCACCAAGTGTATGTACACTTCACAATTTTCTGTCCATCTGAGAAGTTTGACAGGATATTATTTTATCTGTTATAAAAGTGGGGGTGCAGTTTATCACACATCTTTCTGAAGGCTAAGCATAAATAGAGGAGGAAATAATTTGATAAAAGTCTATTCAGTATCAGCTCTAGCAATGTGAATTTGTTTTTTATTTCCACAAAGAACCCAGAAGATTAGTTTGGTCCTGTATGGATTGATGTAATTGCTTAACAAAATACATAAAATATATGCTAACTGCTTGTTTTCTAAATAACACTAACTGAGTGAAACCCCTGTTTAAACCGCTTGGCTGTGTTGACATATAAGCCCTTCCTGCTGCAGTTTTGTAACTTGAGGCAGACTTTGTGTCCCAGTGTCCATCCATTACATTATGCTGGACTAATTGTTTTAATTTTTTTACTCTAGTTCTGATTCCTGTGAAAGGATTTGCACACTAGACAGAGGTAGCCATTTTGTGGTCACTTGTAACTTATTTATTTAGGAAATGTATGTATCACTCAGTTAATATTTTATGCAAAAATACATACATTACAAAATGACAGAACTGAAAATAGATTTGTTTCTTAGTTTGTGGGCTGTATTATAGCTCACAATATAATCTTGATTATATTCACTCTGGTTTTATTATTCACTTTGGTTTTGTCACTCTAATTTTGTCACCATTATTTTGCTTACTTGAAAGTTTTAACTTCCAGTACACAACCCTGTTTGCTGTTCATATTGTACCTATGTGCCACTCCTGGCCCCTATGAAGTAGATTGCTGACAGCAAATCTTCTTGAAACAGAGATGCTGATTTTAACTTGTGGGGGAAAGGAATGGAGGAAAAAAAAATAGCATTAAGGTAGAGAACTATGACTTCTCTTAATTTATTCACTAAAATCATCTTTACCATACAAAAATGTTAGGGGTACTACGCAGAATAATATAATCTGCAAGGAATAGTATTGTGACAGTATTTGCTGGGTAAAGGTAAATAGTTGCCCAAACCCTGAAAAAAAGGCACTTCAATTTTTTTTTTTTACTTAAGTAAATTGATTTTAAAGTTCCAGATGTCTTGATTTGTTGTAGAAAGGAAAAAGAAAGAGGAGGAATTCATAGAAAAAGAATATGAAGAGCAGCCAGCACAAAAATTCCTTTTCCTGAATATTGTGTTTTAGGACATTACTGTAGTCATATGGTTTCAGAGGGAATGGCTTCCTTTCACATAATATGTTTAGCATCACAAAAAAGCAGACCCTTAATTTTTTATAAAACCTATCCCTCACATCTTGAAATTTTACTGGGCTTATTGGAATGCAATCAAGAAAAGTAAAAATTGATGTGTTTCCATGCCAGTTCCACTGTGCAAGAAATGTTGGTTATCACAGGCTTCCTGGGTGACAAAAACATAGATTAGGAATATGTACCAGTAGAATGTAAGCTACCCCTTTCTACTATATATTTTTTGTCAAGCCTCAGCAGACTAATAGCTGCCCATAGTGTACATGAACCTGTTTCCAGTTCATTGGAACCAGAATTCTATGCCTGAGAAATACCCTCAGTGGTAACTGTGCATGAGCACTTCAAAAGGAGGTGACTGGCAAAGTCACCCTGATGTAGTTTTACCCATCAAAGCCTAAATGCTCCTTTGCCTGCAGCCAGGCACTGCCCTGACTTCTCTGACTGCTGCTTGTCTCCAGTGTGGGCATAACACTTCGAATGGAAGATACCAAAGCAAAAGTCAGATGCTCTTCCTGATGAACTAGCAAACAAGCAACAAAGTTTTCTGTGAGGTCCTTAGTCAACAGCTGGGGTTAAACCATGACATCCTGCCTATTGAATATTGCTGCTTTATGGTTTTAAATACAATTTCCTTATCTTGTGGTTATAAATACATTCAGTTATATGACCTTTTACTTTTTTTTTTTTTACTGCAGTTCCTTATTTAGAGAATCTAATCATGAGACTCTGACAGGAGTTTTACTTAGCGAAAGAGTCTATCAAATATGATAAGTCTATCAAATACTATAATTTGCCATAATCAAAGAGGAACTCTTCAACCTTTCAAATATCAGTCTTAATATATCATTACAGGTTTCTTAAAAATATTAGATCACAAATACTTTGGATTTAATATGTTTAAAGTCATAACATTTTGCAATATTTCAAATCTTCTACCAGTAAAATGTCTATAATCTGTTAAAACTCAAATCACTGTGTCATATCTGCTAAATACTGCTTCTTTGCTTGCAGTTCTGTACTTCAAATTTATGGGGTTTATTACCTGAATTTAGAAATAATGAGAATAAAACTGCAGTATGTACTTTCTTCCTGAAAGTTGTATTTCATAAAAATTATTGCATATAGGCCTGCAATTCCTGCATCCTACATTGTGGTTTCAAGATCATCTGCTAGAGTAGATCTTCATTTCAACAGGTTTCATTATTTTCCTCCCTCTTCTACATTCAGTTAGGGAAAAAAAGTTGCAGTGCTGGTTTACCTTTTTTTGTTTTAGTCCCAGTATTTGTCACACACAAATGGCTTTTTTCCGGTGTAATACATTAGAGAAAGATGCCATCTGCAATGTGAAATTCACCTAATTATGAAGACTAAATCTGTAGTGTGCAAACTAACGAAGGCCCTTGTTGCCTTTGCAAATATTTCTTATGCTTTCTATATTAACAGAGCACTTCTGTCAGAGACTGAACATGGTTTTGAATCATTTTTGCCTGCCCAGAATTGGATTTCAGTACTTTTACCTCACAGCATGGAAGACTCCAGGCAGGCTAACTGCTACCACACAAATTTTTCAAAATTATATTAAAGATTTTAAATCATATATCTAGAGCAGTCTCCTCAGTCTCTCTGCTAGCTTCTTTTCTATCATTGTCGCTTTCACCTGAGGGTATCCTTTTGTGGTGATCCCTGACAGTATTGGTCACATATATAGAGAAAAAGCATTTGCCAAGTATGCATTAGAATTTGAGACAATTTTGTCATTGTGAATACTGATAGTAAGTTTAGATTAAGATTTAGAGACAGAGAGGCTATAGTAGAGGTCCCCAGTAATTACAGAACAGCCTCAAAACTTGTTTACAAGCATCAGTTAGAAACATCCATTATCTGATGCCTAAAATGTGGATATCAGTCTTTATCTGAAACATTTCTAGATATGCTGTCTATTTCTTATCTTGTACTAGACTATGTCCTTAGGTGTAAGATAATGGGAAATGTGAGCCAGGGTTTACAATTAAATTTACTGAGCCCTCATAGCTGAGTTCTTATACTAACAAAAAATAAAAGAAGTAATAAATACTAGCAGCCAGAATGAAAACAAAGATCTGAATCTATAAGGGAAGTTATGAACACTCCTTGTATTCGCCATCACTTCTATATTTGGAGGAGTGATCTTTAGAAATTTCTAATGCTCCACATATGGATTTAATTCTCATGGAAGCCAGAACATATGTGGGAAAATGTAATTTGAGTATTAGCCATGGTATGCAGGCAGACATGGGAGATTGAAAGTGCTTCGTGTTATCCTAGAATAAATTCCCATTATTTTAGCTGGGCACTGTTTATTTCAGAAAGCTAACCACTCATGTAAATAAGCAATTCTGAAGTAAAAATAAAATGTTCCAGAAAGCATAACACTTTCATGTGACCATCTGAAATATCCAGTTACCTGAGTTAGTCCGATGATGCAAAGTTTGCCTTCTTCTAAAACATATTGAACTCCATACTCATACTGGATCATATCCATATTGAGACAGGCTTGCAGAATGCAAAGTGTTGGCATCAGTGCTACTTGCACATTTAACACTGTGGCATAATCACATGAATATGACGCATCAAATATTCATTCATTTTTGACATTTTTGATGCCTTAAACATCTGTGAGATCCAGTAAAAAATCTGTCTGTCTATCTATCTATCTATCTATCTATCTATCTATCTATCTATCTATCTATCTATCTATCTATTTCATACACTCTTCTTGCAAANCTTTTCTACCTTTTGCAAAATTGCCTTTTATAACAATTGGAAAATGCTCAAAGGCAATGGACAGTGATTCTAAATCAGAGAAGTTTTCATTGGCTTAACATTTGCTTTTTTACCCTCCATACACCCCAAGAAAATATAAGACAAACTCAGCAAACTGAATTGCTTCTTTCGAAGTGGCTGATAGTCCAGTCCTACAATTCAAGACCCCAACAACTTGAAGAAATGGACTGGTAGAAAAATCATGGAGTTCAATAAAAGGAATTATGAAGTCCTGCATCTCAAGAGTAATGATCCCACTAACACATGCAGGCTGAGGAAACCTGGCTGGAAAGTAGCTCTGCAGGAAAGGACAAGGGATTTGGGTGGAAAGGAAGTTGACAACAAGTCAGCAACCTGCCCCTGTGTCAAAGATTAGCTGCTGCCTGTTAGGCTACAAAAGGTTGCCAGCAGGTTGAGGGAGATGATCCTTCCCCTCAGCTCAGTTCTGGTGAGAAACATCTGGGGTGGTACAACTTTGGGCTCTGAGTACAAGAGAGACATGGATGCATTGAAGAGAGTCCAGTGAAAGCCCATGAAGGTCTCTTCAGGGAACACCTGTCATACAGGGAGCAGCTGAGAGAGCTGAAGGAGATAAGACTCTGCAGCAATTTTACCCATGGATATGGCTTGATGGGGGACTAAAAATTAAAGAGCCAGAGTCCTTTCAGTAGTGCTCAGTGGAAAAAAACCCCAGGTACTGGACACAAAATGAAACACAAAAAAATCCATTTTTTTAGTGTGTGTGATCAAACCCTGGAATAAGTTGCCCAAGGAAGTTGCGGAGTTTTTATTTTTGGAAATGTTCAAGATCAGATCAACACAATACTGAACAAGCTCTCTAGCTAACCCTGTTTGAGGAAGGATATTGGACTACATGATTTCCAGAGTTCCTTCCCACCCTCGAACACCCTGTGATTCTTTAATTTTAAGGTTCTTAAATTTGTTATTTCACTAAACTTTTACTGAACTTTTAATGCATTATTCTAGTGAATTCACTTTTCCTATACTTATTTTTCTGATAGTTTCTCTTCTGTGAATGGTTCACTGAATGCATTTATTCTGCTCTCGGAACAGTTGAATGTAAGTATTAAAATGAGATTTGCAGGATAAGTCTGTGAGTAGTATTTATTGATGATGAGCCATTAATCTGCTTTTGCTTAAATTCCTTAATTTTTAATTCCTTAAATTAATTTTTCTTTAATTCCTTGTTTTGCTTAAATTTATTAATTCACTTCCTAGAAACACTGCTATGAGAACAATATATTGTTAATAACAGAGGAAATGAACACCATGGACATTAGTTTCCCAAATTAAATGAATATTCATACTAATATTTTACAACATTCTCTGAATTCCAATCCACCCAAATTTTGTACTATTTTCCTAAGTGGAAGATCTTTGTTTTGTATGAAATCTTCCACCAGTGGGGAAAGAAAGAATCAATTAATTCTTTAGTACTTCATTAGGGTGTGATATGTAAAAGGAGTCTTAGTGAAAAAGTAGGTACATATCTGTATGTGTACATTCAAACCAATAAAAGGGAAAAAAACAAATAATAAATATCTTGTATGTCTTTCAGAAGACACCGTGAAGAGTATTTTCAAGGTGTACTGCCTCTTGTTAGGAAATATTAATGCTTCTAGGGAAGATATGGACTCTCCAGGAAGGACATTAGAAATTATTACAAGGACTCAATAATTTGCTTGCCTTTTTTTTTTTTTTTTTAAGTCCCTCTGCAGGAGTAAAGATAAATAAAATGTTGCTTTGAATCCACTGAAGAGACTTTGTGGCATTTTCTGTTTTAACCTTCCTGATCCCCTGTACTATGATCTGTGTTGAAGCTGCTGGAAAGAACATTTCTTAAATTTGCTTTAATAACCACTGTTTGAAGTGAGCTTCTCACAAATATTTTGCAAATACAGATCTGTCATAGCTATATTCAAATTTAAAGATAAAAGGTTATTGCATTAATCCAGTCTAAGACTTTATAGAAAAATAAATCCAGTGAACTCATTCAAGACACTATGCTGCACAACATCTGCATTAAATGCATGAATTAAATATGTGACACCAATGGCATTATAAGACTAAGATGAATATGTAAGCAGAAGCAGCCATGGTTGTTTAAAGTTTTACACAGTCTAAATTGCAAGGTCATTTCCATAGTGATGAAATCAAAGTGAAAAAAACCCATGAACACTTCATTTTTTTTTTCAGTTAGTGTCTATATTTTATTAATATGCACTCAGATTTTTTTTAATCTTTCCCTTGCTACAAGAAACTCTTTGTATTTATTTTCACAAAAGGGAAAAGGATATGATACTTATCTAAAATGTCAAAGGGATTTATTGTGAGTTTTACAATAAGTTTTGAAAGCTACAAGTGCCATTTCTAAATATGCGGGTTTCATATAATGTTTGTATTTCCTAAAAGATAAGATATTAAAAGAAATTATTTGCATATTCGCAGAAATATTTCATTACACATTACCTGAAAAGCACAATATATTTTTAATATATTGGTAATCTTGAATCACAGAGATTAAGTTTATAGTGTTAAATCTCCATATGTTTATCTAGAAATAATTTATGCCTATGATCAAGAAAATTTGTGAGGCAGACAGAGGGATGTGATCTTTTCCCACTACTCATCTAAACCTGTACAGGCATTCTGTATATATGCACTAAGACTTAGAAGAGACTTGCTAAACTGGAAACCACAGTTATGCATGTTTAACTGATGTCAAAATGGAGAAGTGACTTACAAAAACTGAACAATATGTCTATGCTAAACCAGAATATCAGCCTCCAGGATGAGTTCAAAGCCCCATTTCAAACATATTTCAGAAGCAATTTACAAATCTGATCTCTTTTATGACTAACTGTCTCACATGTATTCTTATTTCAAGCTACCTAAAATTTCTTATATTTGTTACATGAAAGTTATATCATTGTTTGGTTTACTTTCCATCTGAACCCCAAAAAACCAAACAAACAAACAAACACCTCCTGTCCTGGGTAANAACAAACAAACAACCACAAAAACAAAATCAGTTCAAAATTCTCCATAAAACCGTATGAAGGAACATAGTTCAAACATTTTGCTCTCTACATACATAGAGAAATCTGCTGTCAGTTAATTTAAATAAAATTTCAGAATTACACAGATGTTCAAGAGTATAATCTTCAACTCTGTTAATAAATTCTAGTATTTTCCTTGTTAATTATAAATATTGGCTTGTATGAAAAGAGATTGCAATGGATGAAGAAGATTTATTTTTGTAATTTTAAAATTTTAACATGATTAAAGAAGAAATGAATAGAAATGACATTGCTACTTAGGTTATACATAAAGAAAAATGAGTCTGTTGATTATATATGTTAGAACAAAATAATATTTTCTTATTCATAAGACAGTAAATTATTTAAATTAGCATTATTTCTTGTAATAGTCACCACTTCTTAATGCATGTTTGAAAAAAAAAATCAGTTTTAATATTACAAATTGTTTCCTAGGTAGCTCTACATGTAATCTGTGAAATTCCCCTGTTCACCTTGTTCCAGTTTTACCTGATTTACAGGGCCTACAATCCAGCAGATTTCTTCCTGGGACCCAGCTGGTCTCCATGCATCTTCTCAGGGTCCAAATTCACCATGTTATACTACCGGTTTTAGAATTATTTCCTCTGAACTACTTTTTAAGTAAATTGAATTTATGTGTATTAGTCTTCAGTTAAGACAATTTGGGAAGAGAGTATTCTTCCACACCTAAAACATAATAAATCATATACCTCCATAATTTGTTACTGGTTTTCACCAGCTAAATTTTTTGGACTACCACCTGGAACTCAAGGTATAATGGGACCTGATCTAGTGGAAGGGCAGATGAAACAAGATGATCTTTATGGTCCCTTCCAACCCAAACCCTTCTGTGATTCTAGGGTTTTTTTGCTTAATTCAAATTTCTTACATTTCTTTCTTCAGGTGAACTCCTTTACAAAAAAACTTTTCATGTGGAGTCTGAAGAAAAAATTAGGAGAAAATAATTGAAACAACCCTGCTTGCTTAATTTTAGCAGGTGTCTTGAGAGGGTTACCTCTACTCCCTCTCTCCCATTTTAATTTGTTTTCTTCTTTCTTGAGCTCTACTGACCTAGAAATCTGGGGCATTAGTAGAACATAGTGGGTAAAGTACTCCTTTAATCTGTGCAGACAAGGATAAGTGTTGTGCACAGGCTGCAGAAGCTGAGTCAAATCAGAGTTCAAGTCTGAACAGAGAGAATATTTCAGTGTGAAAAACCTGAGTTATAAGGGTAAATTTCATTTCCCTGACTTGTCATTCTTTATCAAAGCTTACAAGTTAGAGTGTCCCTTGATACAAAGAGACATTCTGAGAAGTTCTTAATGTGAAACAGCTGCTTTTGAATCTTTTACACATTCTTCATAGTGAAAGTAGTATTTTGAATACCTAGCTACTAAATGTCAAGTCTTTGTGAGAAAATGGAAGGATCATAATTCTTCCTAAAAGTCATTTCAGTTCTCCCTATGGATAGAAGAGTATGAAAAGTTGCTCCTGGAAACTAGATTATCTAATTTGTCTGGAAACAGGTAAAAATGGCAAAAGAAGTATCACCCAATTTGATAAGAAAAACCTGGGTTGAAAATAAATGTATTTCTCTTACAAATTCCTAGCTTCAAAAACAACCTGTGGACACAGGAAACAAATAAGGTTTTGAAGCGCCTTTATCTATGAATTGCAGGACATTGCAGAAGACAAACTCTTACGTTGAGAGCAAGGTAAGTTTCTCATCCATGTATTTTATGCTAATTTCTACTACTAATTCAGAACTACTATATATCCTCTGAAGTCTTCTCAGTGCAGGGCAAATAGGTAACACTCTCTCTATCAGTATGTGAAAATTGCTCCTCTAAACAAGTGGCAGCACCTTCTGCTAATTTTCCTTAATCCAGTTTGTTTCACTTCTGTTTTAATGAGCAATTAATTCCTTCCTGAAAAAAAAAGATGGCTCATAGTGTTTTAAGGTTCAGAGTATTTTAACATATTTTGTCAAAAGTTAGAATTTTAATGTTGCTTCAGAAGGAAAGTTAAATGAGACTCAGATTGATTCTGCTCTTTGGTATCTCTGGCATCAGGAATTTAAAGACCTGGGGGATGTCAAAAATATCCAGTTAGTTCTGAATGGGTGTGTAGGTCTGAGTTAATTAATCCATGAAAAGTTTGTGCAGAAGCTATTATTGCTAGATGGAGCAGAAATGCACTCAAAATGCATGAGTTGATCATTCAAAGGGAAGGTCAAGGGCGATTGGTGTCTTATCTAGCTAAATGTATAGATATCCTCCATTTTTTCTGCTCTGGGTATAAATTATGTTCCTGTGTCTTGATAATGCAAGGAAACATGCAAAGGAATGGGAGCTACATTTCCCTTTTGTAAAAAGAAAAGAATAAAATTTTAATAAAACTGAACAGGATGTCATAAAATTCAGGTTCAGATAATCTGCATAATTGGTGTAACCTAATTCTTATGAGTTGTACTTGGAAAGCTGGTAGGGGTTTGTAGGGGTTTGCAGTGTTAGCTATTCATACTAAGTGTTGCTTTAGTGATACGTTTTTAATATTTATTTCTGATTTTAATAAATCTAATAATGGAATTAGAGCTCTCAGATCTCATTTTCCATAAAGTTCTTCAATTTATGAAAAACAAGGGAATGGTTGAGTTCAAATTTCTCCAGGAGTGATTTCTGTCTTTTTCAGAATTGTAAATAGTATCATGTATATAATGTTCATTAAGACACTTTTCTCCCAGTAAACTTGCAATTAATTCTAAATAATACATGAGAAATAAACAAAGGTTTAGTTTTCCAAAGAAATTTTGAAATAGCTGTGACTATTGAATTAAATATAGGAAAGACGAAGTTGAAAGAGGGCAGATTAAATTAGATATTAGGAAGAGATTCTTTATTGAGAGAGTTGTGTGGCACTGGATCAGGTTGCCCAGAGCAGGGATTCCCCATCCCTGGAAGTGTTCAAGGCCAGGTTGGGTGGGGCTGTGAGCAACCTAGTCTAGTGGGGGATGTCACTGCCCGTGGCAGGGGAGTTGGAACAGGATGGTCTTTCAGGTCCCTTCCAACCCAAACCATTCTATGATTCTGTGATGCTCACTGTTATTTGATTTACCTTCTGAATCTACACACTAGGATGTTAATTGCCATGTTTAAACAATATGTATCATAACTTAGTTTGAGATTTTAAAAGCTTCTTGGTTTTAAATTACCCACTTTTTCCAAGATACAGAAAGCATCCTCTCCTACAAACCAGGCAATTTCTCAACATCTGTAAAAAGGTATTTTTCTTTTCACATTACTTTTGAAATCTCTCAGATATATCATCTCTAGTACTATTATGCTTTGAGTTAATTCAAATTTTAAATATTTCACTCCTGAAAAGTGTTAGGACAATGAGCAGAGAGGAAGAAATCATATCGAGCTCTATGTTACTATGAGGCATGGGAGGAGTCCTCCAAAAACAGATCAAAATCTATTTTATCCTAGCCTAGATAAGTGCCATGGCTCCTATGTCTACCTACGGATTCCGGTGATCCACATGCCTTCACTCTTCCACATAAGAAACAAACATCCACAACTCTTTCATGCATAAGCTATTGCCTGTTTATTCAAGTACATTTTTGATAATTAAGAAATGCAGATTTAATTCCTACAGAGAGAAGAGGAAGCTATCTTTAAGAACAGAGCACATAATTCTTTATGGCTCTTGCCTTTAGCTCCTTTTGCTTCAATTCTACTTCCTCTAAGTGTTGTGAGAATTATTACAATAAATATAATAAGTTACTTGGATGCTGTCATGGGAGTGCCTTATATACAGTATACTGAAATGGATGGGTTAAGATTAAAGATTACTTCATAATGATATAATTAGAAAGCTTTTAAATTTAAATAAAACACCACTCAGTGCCTATCTCTGTCTTTGTGTGTGACCTAAAAGACACTAGACTGTGGAAATCATTAAGAACTCATTGAATAAAAATGCAAATAATAAGAAACCAACCAGTGCCATAAATATGAATGTATATTCCTCTGCCACTTGTCTTAATTTGAAGATTTTTATGTTTTTCCTCTAGCAGTCAGAGACTTGTTGTCTCTGTTATGCTGATAGCTTCTAAATTCTCAGAAAGTGAAATCATCTCTTCTCCCAATCCATATGATAATGCACTGTGATAATTATGGCCTACAAGTAACTGTACTTTCACTGTCACAGCAGAGACTGGGCCAGATCCAGGCAATTTAAATTACTGTATTTAAAAAATAATAATATATATAGGAGAAGTTTATTTATTTAAGGAGTAGGAGTATTAAATATTTATTTATTTATTTATTTATTTATTTATTTATTTATTTATTTATTTATTTATTTATAGGAGTTATTTATTTAAAAACCTTCAGAATATCAATATCTGTGCTTTTGTTACCTATAAGGCTGAAAAAAAAAATTACATAGTGGAAGTAGTTCCACTGCCTAGGCTTTCAATAATGCTGTTTTGAAGTCAAAGACAACTGCTGCAAATGCAGCGTATCTCCCTCCCTTATTCTTGCTGAGCTGTAATATAACATTGCATAAAATCTTTATGTCACAGTGGATCATACTGAACTATGATTTCCAGCTTTCAAGCTTTTTCTTTCTTTTGAGATAGCTATAAAACACATTTATTCTGAAAAAAAGGTAGCTGTGGGAAGGACATCTTTTCTATAATTGAGCAAAAATGCAGGGAGCAAAATCTACTGGCAGACTATGTGTATCATACTGGGGATTTCCAAGTTCAAAGTTAGTGCCTCATTATTGGCCTGATTTTGTAGATATTTTGGGAGTAACTGATTGTAGTGGGTTTTCTTGGGTTGGTGTATTTTTCTTCATAACAACTCATATGGTTCTGTGCTTTGTATTTGTAACTGAAGCAGCGTGGATAACAAACAAATATTTTTACTGAACAGTGCACAGCATCAAGGCTTTCTCTGTTTCATACTCTACACATTCCACCCTCTCTCCCTGTGAGTGGTCTTGGGGTGGGCAAGAGCTTGGAGGGGGCACAGAATTATAGGTATTTTTAACATAGAATAGTTAGACACAGCAGCATTCTGGATCCTTGCCAACAAATTCATTCTGATGTGGGCTAAAGGGGAGAAGTCTACACCAGGAATGAATGCCACACATACAGAATGAAAACTGCATCATATGTACCAGAGTCCAGAGAGGATTTAGCAAGAAAGGAGATAAGAGAGTAATGATGCACAATGATTTTGCAAAAAGGACTAGTACCACTAACAGAGGGATAAATGAGGCAAGCAAGGTGATGTTTTGATTCAGCATGTGGCACTACTATTGGAATCATGTATTCAGCTGTGTTTTTTCCATTCCTAAAAAGGAAAAAAAAAATTGTCATTATTAAAAAAGAATATTATTATTACAAGAGAGTATCTTGTAATAAAAGAACTACACCCAGTAACTCAATTAGTTGCATAAGCATTTTCACAAGAGTAGCCATGTACTACAAGAGTTTTTTTTATCTAGACAAGAACATAACATTAATGAGAAAAAAAAAAAAGGCAGATAGATTCAAGGAACCTTCTAAACAGTTACTTGTTAGAATACATCACAAAGGAACAAGCATAATTTTCATATTTTGGTGTCTTCAAAACTAGATTTCTCTCTTGAAGATGTACTTCCATCAAACACATATTACTTGTTTAAGACAGGAGTAAGTGAAATTTTATATCCTGTGACCTAGTTGCATTTCCCACTGCAAAATCAAATAAGTGCCAAAATTGTCCTGCTAGATATAGACTAAGAAAAGACTGTCACATCAGTTCTGAATAACGAAACTATTTTTGCTTTTTGTATTGCAAAGCTACTCACCAGCCTTCCCAAGACTATTTTCAGTGTCATCTCTGAAACTTGCAACAGAGTCTATTTGAGATAGAAAAGAAAAAAATGTGATACTATTTGTATGTACTGAAAAGATTTTTTTAAAAGAAACTGCTCCATAAATGTTGGCTTTTTACTGACCTATATGGTACATTTAGAATTCCTTCTTTGAATGGTTTGACCACAACTACATCTTATGCAGCATGAACTGATCTTGGCTTTCAGATTTAGTCAAATGTCACTCTATTTTTTTACTATAATGAATCGGCTGCTAGTAAGACTCAGGAGCCATAAAGATGAAATCTTATTAAATTCCTGGCTTTTGTCTCTTGTCTTAATATATGTCTGTCTTCTAAATGATAATTCACTGTAGCTGCTACTCATTAGTGCTCAGGAATTTGATTTTTTAAAGTTCTTTCACACCGAAGTGAGAAAATCTGTTTGAAAATTGCCTGCTAGGGCTTAATGCTTTCCTAATCCTTAAGCAAAAACTTTCCCTTAATGACAAAATCTTCTAAGTTAGTTGTTTCAGTGTCATATCAGTCATGGGTGGGATTCAAATTTGGATAAACCTAGATGTCCATAGCTACAGCCCCATGTACCTGGAGTATCTGTCACTACAAAGGCCATGCAAGGGTTAGGTGAGAGTGGGGCAGTGCCCTGGTGTGCCAGGGACTGGCAGCTCTGCCAGGCAGGGGTGCAGACTCCAGGATGGGGGAGGTGGGTGCCAGGGAAAGGGCTGACCTGCCCCTTCCCACACAAGTGCATCCCAAAATGTTTTGAGACATCAATTTTTCCAGTCACTGACAGCCACTCACCTCCATGACAGGAAAAAGGCAACTACAGCACCATGTTGTTACCTAGAAGCAGCCAAAAAAACAGGTAAAGAAATCATTAGGAAACAACAATTATCACTTTTATGTATCTGTGAAAAACTCAATAGAAACTTAAATGTGGTGCTGAATTGGCAATAATCTGTCAAACGAGGGTGTTGGAATAAAATAATTTTAGATAAAATACTGATATTTTGCACCAATGTTAACAGAAGTGCTAAGAGTGGATGTTTATCTAAAGCTTGTAATTAACTCCATTGGCTTCCAACTAGAATAAACCTCACTGTATTGTAAACCTGGGGACCTAACTCATATAAAGGCATCAAAATTACAAACATCTAAAGCTTGGTAAAACAAATCCCATCCAAAATCTAAGCTTATCTTCATTACCTCACAAAAGTAGCAGAACCTGTGTGACTCTTGGGTGCCCAAAATGAAGTGAGATAAATCTCACCATTTCTACAGCAAGAGCACAGAAATATTCTTTCATACCACAGTGTTAGGGTACCAACTCCAAAATGATTCTGACTATCAATATAAAATGGTGAAAAAATATGCAGTTTGCATGGGATATGTACTACATAGAGACATACACACTGCCTGGTACAGAGAAAGGCCAAAGAACACCAGATCAGAAAGGCTTGTTTACATTTTGAGCTGAAAGTCAAAATATTCTTGTCCATCTCTTTAACTATCTTTTCTTTTTGCCTGGAGGGTCTATTACCTATAGATGAAAACCAAGCATATACTAAATCAATGAATGCAGAAATGCAATGCCTTAGCAATTCTGATTTCATACTGTGCCTGGTTAAAATTCACACTTCAACACTACACTTAATTATAAAGAAAGAAAAAAGAGAATGTATTCCCAAAAATCAGTTTGATATTAGCAAAATACCCAGAAGATCTTAATATGACTTCAAATCATAGTTTCTTAAAGCTCAAAACACAGGAGGCTTTGAGATCAGTGACAAAAGCCAAATAGGGAAAGCAGTCTGGGTTAGTCTAATTTGAATTTACTCTCTGATGCAAAGGGTATCTTAAAAAAAAGAGCTTGTAATATCTAGTATGCTTTAAAGTTTTGCTTTAAATTTAAAATGATCCTTGAACATTGCATTATCTGGTATTTAAAGAAACTGCTCATCATTCAAAAGATTTTAATGAATAAACTTAAAAAATCTAATCCTGACAATAGGCACATTCCCTTAAATCATTCTGTTAATGTCATTCCCATTTTAACTAACAGCAATTTATGAGTAACCACCACTAAGCATGTCCATATCTGAATTGCTTAATGAAAAAATGCAATTTGCTTATACAAATTTGTATAATTGCATGTGTCAGTGAAATGGAAATTGAGATAGCAAACTCTATTTTTCAAAAAAAAGTTGGTAAATAATTCAGTGTAATATGAAAGTATTTTTTACACAGACATTTTAGCTGTCACTGTCCTTAAACAGAATAGTAGGTCAAACTCTCAGCAGACCCACAGATATGAATGACCCCAAACTCCCATCCTTCTGCAGAACTAATCTGTAGGTCTTATAATTTATTCATACAGGTATAATTACAACAGTTTTAATGACAGTTATTAACCATCATTTGATATCTTTGTAGGCGAGTGGATGAGTGTTGCCTTCAAATGTCAGTGTACATTTCAGATAGCCCAATTTTCTACAGATAGCCCCTGTAAACATCTTATACCCGGCCTACCATTTGTCCAATCCCACCTGTTTTTGGTCCAGGGGTCCATGCTTTGGCATGGCCCAACTCACTACCCTCAGTTTATACCTCTGAAGAAATTGTTAAGTTGTGAAAAAGACTGATGAGGAAGTTTATACAGTGGCATCACACAAGGGAAAAAAGGTAAATATAGAAAGGGAGTGTTGGAGTAGAGATCATTAGTTTTTCAAGGACTAGAGAAGAAAAACACCATCGTGGAAAGGTACAAAATTATAAAGGAAAAGAAGCCTGGAGAATTGAGTAACAAACTTCAACTCAGCAACTTGAGTATCTGTAATGGAGGATGACTGTTTAATTCCTGGCCAAAGCTGAACTAACAAAGACCTTTAAGATCATTTTTTGGAACAAAGAGCATAATCCTGCTTATACTAGCCACTCCTTCCATCCTGGTAATCTTTTTTGTGATCTAATAGAGATGCTTTACACTTTCAAAATGCATGTATTGTTCTTTCAGAGTATCCTTAAACATGGCTAAAATAAGCACCTGAAGAAAATTATGTTGATAAGAAGGGCTAACAAAGTACTTTTTTAGAGTATTCACTGATGAAAAGTTATGCGAGTCCTTTAATCAAAATTTAGATGTCTGTAATATAGACATCTTCACTAGACAACCCTGAGATAATTGTTTCCTTTTGAGTCACAGAAGAAAAATAAGCAATTTCAGGGTACAATTCAACTGACATATTTTAAACATCAATCTGAGGTGAAATCAATACTGCCTTAGAACTACCTCCTTTTCTCACTATTGAAAATAAAGGGGGCCCTAGAGGCTTAGCATGGATGTAGATGCACCCTTTGAAGACACATATTGGGTTTGATGATCTCCACTCAATATATGAGAATCTGTATGGTTTGTTAAAATCAGCATATGATTAGTTCAGCTCTCTGTAAAGACAGAGAGAGATTCAGTGTGAAGCTCAGACAGTTAATCTTCATTTTCATAGATGTTTCCTTATCTTAAAGCTTCCTTAAACAACCCAGTTTAGAATAGGTTCAGTAGTTGGAGAAACACATCTTTTTACCTATTAGTACCTGAGGACATTACATATTTTAAATCGATCCATACCAAGAAGGCATGCTGCATTTTTTAGTTCCACTGCTCTCCTTCGTTTTATCTTATCATCCTTTCATTCGATGACAGCATCTAATTTTTCAGGTTTTGCTTCCTCACTTACCATCCCGTTACTGCTACTGGACTACTGAACACCATGATCTCAGCCTTAACCAGATAAGGGGATGAATCATGTAGCAGGTTTTCTGATCAAGTAGCTATGCACTGAAGGCAATCATAATCTGGCTAAATATGTAATGTATCACAGAGACCTTGAATAAATATGCACTGCAGCCCTATAAATCTTACCCACATGTTTAGACATACTCAAGAGTTTCCTTGATCACTTAACTCTGACTCTGGTAAACAACATATGGTAACTGTGATAGAGTATATTTTCTGTAATTGAATCCTTTAATGTTATTTCCTATGGGATCAGACACTTCATATCAAGTTTGGAGGTGACACACACACAATGTTGTAAATTACACACTCAGATCAATGTAAAAAATAGGTCTAAGAAGTAAAAGATCTCAGAATTTGGCCCCATAGTTATTGTCCTCTGATTATTTTAAGCATGTATTATAAAAGAGTGGCTGTTTCCATACTATGCAAGATGTGGGCTGCTTTGATGTCATTACCCTGGGAAAGGTCTTCAGAGAAGCTTTTTGCAGTGCAGCTGTTGTTCCTAGCTGATGACCTTTCTTGATGTCCCACTGGATCGGCTAGAGGGAAAAGAAGAGGCTTACACTGACCATGCATGGTTTTCCTCTGCATCTACTTTTTGTTCTGCAGCACATTGAGAAAGGCTTAGTGTCTCAGGTCCTAAAAACTTTGCACACTTAAATACATTATTCACCAAAATATTTTATGAAAAATGAGTCTGAATTTAGTAATATCCTATGGGGTAATATCCTACGGGGTATGACATGATAAGCCTCTGGTTATAAAAAATAACACAGCAAGTTATAGGTCACACCACAAGGCCTGGCTGGGTTTCACAGGTGATAAAGGTGGAGTTACACAAGAGATCATGGAACTGTAAACTGCACAGACACCTGGAGAAGAGCATCAGGGACCTTTTGTGCAGTAAAGTCTGACAAGGTCAACAGCAGCTAGATAACCATGTGAATAATGAGAGAAGAACAAGGAAAATACTTGACTAAGACTTTCTTTGGGAACCTTGGAGGCAGCCTAGTAAGGATAGTAACTTAAATCAGTCATTCACACATGTAAAACCCTTTGAGATTTTCTCTGGAAAAAGAGGTTGCTTTTACAACAATAAAACACTCAGGTGAACAGATTAGGCATCCTGTTAATACATCGTTCAGTGGTACCACTGTGCCATGGCCATTCCAGGCCCAAAGGTCTCCTCATCTACTCATCACTTCCTGACACAGACTTCTTGAAAGAACACAATTGACAGCTGTGTTAACACTAGTCTTAATATTAGCACCTTACTGCTCTACTACAGTGAATATAATTTTCCTGCCTAACTGATCTGTGACCCTGTTTTTTTGCTATCCCACAATCACAGAATCACTGAGGTTGTCAGGAAGCTCAGGAGATCATCTAGGCAAACCGCCCTGGTCAGAGCAGGGTCACTTAGAGCAGGCTCTTCAGGGCCTTGCTGCTCTCCCTTCCACTCATTATCTCCTCATTTTATTAGAGAGGACTCTATGGAGGATGATTTCAAAAACCTTTCTAAGGTTAGAACAATCTACCTAGACTGCTCTTCCCTTGTCCACCAAGCCACTCATTTCATCATAGAAGGCTATCAGGTTTGTCAGGAAGAATTTCCCATTTAGAAATCCATGCTGACAATTTCCAGTCACTTCCAGTCCCGTAAGTGGTTTCCATGGTTAAATGCTCCTTCACTTTCTCAGTGATCAAAGTCAACTGGTCTGTAGTTCATGTATTCCTTCTTCTTGCTTTCTTCCAGTCCTTGGGGGGCTTTTTCAGCCTAACCAAGATAAGAGAGTGGCTTTGCAATTATATTGGCCACCTCCATTTGCATTTATGGATGAATTCCATCAGGTTCCATGGACTTCCATCTGTCAAATTTGTTTAAATGTTTCCTTTCTTGATCCTTCTCTATTGAAAGTAGTGCATCATTTCTCCAGAAAGTGTCTTCTTTTTACCTTTTTTTATTCACACACTCTATATGAAAAGATTCTTTTCATAACAAAATGGGTACTGTAAATAGAAGCAAGAATGGACCTTCCTTATTTCTTTACTGGAATTTTTTGTTTATCCTCAGAAACAATAAATTCCACCTGAATTCAGCCATCAGAAAATCCTAGACAGAAATGGAAGAGAGTACTGAACTGACATCAAGGAACAAAATGATTACAAGGCTTCCCTCCTCTTTCATCTCTTTTGCAGATTTTGGCTTTTCTGGTTTTTGCTTCTGTTCACTTTTTAAATAACTGCTTGGTCAAGGTCCACAGTCTTTGATGTAATTCTTTTCTTGAAATTTCAACTTAGGGTACTGACACTCAGAAAAGATCCATTTTTTCCAGTCTGCAATATATATATACACACATATAATATATACATGTATATATATAATCATTTAACCGCATAGGCAGTATTCATTTGCTAGATTAGGTGTATATTTTTGTTGTTTTGTTTGTTGTTTGTTTGTTTTTCAGTAAAATACTGAAGCCACAAACACTAAATGAAATTTAGACTGATAGAGAAGTCAGCAGTGCTTTGTCTCCTTGAGCTTAGGTCATTCTGACCTTCTTGAATTCATTTGGCTAAGTGATCTAACCAGTTTTACAAGAATGTTCTACAGATGCTGCTATATAGTTTATTGCTTCACAATAAAATTAAATAAAAAAATAATTCGTGTTGATTCATTATATCTTAAGAACAGTTTTCATGAGGCTATGATGCAAATTTTTCCTTTTCTACTCTGAAGAAAATGTGGAGCTGGAACAGATAAAACCTTTTGTTCTCTATTTAATTTGACTGCTTTGGAATGCTTTATTTCACAAAAAATATGTTCAGAGCGCAAAGTTCTTCTTTTAAACACCTTGAAATATTGTGAACTGTTTCAAGATACTAAATAACAGTGACTATAGAGCTAAAATTTAATATAACACATTGCATAAGATAGTAAGTTTTCCTTTGAAGCAAAATTCATCACCAATTCTGGAATAACTGCATTGAGAGATATGAAGTGGGAAAGTATAAAGGAAGAAAACAGCTAGATCAGCTAAAGTGTTTCACTTTACTGATGTTTTAAAATTTTACTAGCTCTTCCAACAAATCAAAACTTACTGTCAAACATCTGCATTATTCTTTGATATCCTAACGTGATTTAATTACAAAAGAGGTATAACCTCCTGCAGGAGTCCTGCTTGTAACTGCTAATGAGCAAGAGGCAATAAACTATCCTTTATAAATCAATATGTGAGAAATTAAATATGAGTGCTTGGACTTGGTTGGCCCCATATCTAATGGAACTATGAAAGACATGATTAATTAGAAAGGTGTTTTAGAAAGGTTAATTAGTTTACTTTTTAAATTATCTGCTGAGATAATGTGTTGGCTAAGAAAAAAATCCTGCATCACAAATTAGCCAACGATTTTTCTGAAGATTCAGAATAAACATACTTTGAGCAGAAGGTTTATCTGTTTATTATCTGGCAATGTTTTTCACTGGTGACATTTATTACGTCTCTTGTCTTTAGTTATCATTGTAGGGTTAATCTAAGCAATAATAATTTCAGGTTTGGATTATAATTTTTAATCCTCTTAGTCACTGAATTTAGGTTTGGTGGGGGGGGTTGTCTTAATTTTTGTTTGTTTGTTTGTTTTGGTTTTGGATTTTTTGTTTGTTTGTTTTTAATTTAGCTTTCTAGGGACATCATCTAGCTTGACTAATATCTCAATTGGCTGGCAACAATTTAACCAGCCAGACGACTCATGGGATCTTTCAAATGAATACATAAATTGAGTGTAAAAGTAGAGGGAAACAAACAAAAAAAGATTTAAAGAAATAAAATGCTATAAAAATATTGATTAGCTTGAGAGGGAGTTTACTTAGCTCAAATAAAGATAATTATCAGGAATTTTTTAAAAAAACTACCAAGGTAGATGTGAGGAGCAGTGTACCCTAAACATGAGGAGAAGTGTGGGAGAAAGCTTGAATGCATGTGTATGTTTGAAAGTATCTATGAAGGAGATGTCATCTCTGTCAAAATCTGAGTACACAATATGAAATTATATTTCATTATACACTAGCTCTACTTTCAAGGGCTAATGAAACCCCTTGAAAGTTCCTGTTTTTTAGACAAAAAATCTAGGGAGCTTATGCAAGGAGAGGGATCTCCTGGACAAAGGAAATGAACGAACTGTGTCCTCAGTAGAAACAGACACATTTACAACTGCGGAAGTCAGGGAAACCTATATTGTAGATGATTTGCAATGCTGGTAAGAATCTAAACTGCAACTACTTGGACAGAAGGATGGAAACAATAAGATTTATTCAAACCTTGGGTGAACAATTCTATTAAGTACTCATAGTCAAAGCCAATATTTCTGTTATAAATTTAAGCAATAGTAAGTTAGTGCTGTGGTCTGCAGAGGAAAAATAATTAACAAAATAATCTGAAGAATGAGAAATACTCAGATGGCTATGCCATATGTCAGTTACTGAATGAGGGTTTATGAACATTCACAAGACTTTAGGAGAACATTAGAGTACTAAAAAGTGACCTTTAAATATGCAGATGTATATGCAGATAAATACATGGATACAAACCTCATTTTCATTGAACAATGGCATAAATCTTTCATTACATGGCAACTCACTAAAGGAATAATCAAAAATGATCCACAGAAACATACATAAAACAATGTACCGTATTTGTTATTTATAGGTGCTGGGAAATGTATTGATCACTAGCTAAATAGATAAGAAACAAATAAATCTGCAGAGCAGAATGACACAAGCAGAGTGTCATCATAAAATGAACTCTGCAGCAGTTTCCTATTTTTTAGAACTCATTCAAATATTTAAGAGATTTGATTTAGACCAAAATTGAAAGTGCGTTGGATCACTGTAACCTAGGATGTTCCTGAACAGTCTTCTTGTACCACACAAAGATTTTCTTTCTTACACTGAAATAAAATCTTAACCCAATTCTTGTATACCATCTTTATAACACTTGTTGAAAACATAGATTTATTTTTTGTTTGCTTCTCTTGTCTCTACCATTAACACAATTTAACAATGCCATTTCCTTAATCTGAGGCTATTTTAAAAATTTTTATATTTTCAGTTGTCTCTGATTTCTCACTATCTTCCAGTTTCCAATATGCACTTCAGAGTATGTTATATCCATTCACTGTCTCTACATTTTCAATTTTTCTCTCATCTTCTTGCAGCCTAGGACTAAAGTTCTGAAATTCAATCTCCATAGCAATATTTGCTGTTTGAATTGCATTCCACCATTTAGTAACACTCACAAAGGGTTGGTGTGGGTTTTTTCTTTTTATTCTTTTCTTTTTTTCTCAACTTAGAGCCTAAAATTACCAGGAAAATCCAGTGTGAGGATCACCTTTCGTGAGGGGATACTAAACAAATGCATTACTCTCAGTTAGTGGAAACTTAGAAATCAAGATTCAAAGTTATGTAAAAATTAAGATTCAGGTTTTGGAGCATATTTGTCATGCTTCTTGCTTCCCTCATCACATTAATGAAAAAAGTGGAAAAATTATAAGATAGAGGTAACCAGAGGTATCAGCAATTCAAGCAATATTTTATAAATATTACTGGAATCTGGATTTTTTTACTATATAAATAATTCTAGAGAAGCGTTGCAGTTTAACCCCAGCCAGGCACTAGGGCCCACACTGCTGCTTGCTCACTCCCCACCAGCAGGATCAGGGAGAGAATCTGCAGAATAAAAAAAATAATGAGTTTAGACAAAGACAGTCTCATAGGAAAAGAAAATGTCATGCATGAAAATAAAGCAAAACAAGGAATTAATCTTCTTCCCCTGGGCATGAAGGTGTTCAGCTGCCCCCAGGAGAGCAGGGCCCCATCACATGTAACAGTGACTTGAGAAGACAAACACCATATCTCCAAATGTACCCCTCTTCTTCCTTCTTCCTCCCATTTTGGGTCACCTGTCCTGGCTGTGTCTCCTCCTAACCTGCCGTGTACCCTCAACTCCCTTGCCAGTGTGGCTGTACAAAAATCAGGAAAGACCTTGGCTCTGTGTAAGCCCTGCTCAGCAATAACAAAAACATCTCTGTCATCAATCCTGTGTTCAGCACAAATCCACAACACAGACCCATACCAGTCACAGTGAAGAAAACTGACAACTGCAGCCAAAACCTGCGCAAGAAATATCTACCTACTTAGGAGAAACATGACTGTGGGAAAAAATCCAGATTGACAAAGGAGTTGGAAGCCCAAAACCAGCCACGTGTGGGATGTTGATACAGAAGAGAACAGATAAAGAACAGAAAAGATGATATCAGAGAGGTGAGATTTAACAACAAAAAAGTACTCACTAACTGCAATCTGAAACCTGCTGATTGACTTTTCAGTGAAGGTAGTGTTCACACAGTTTTGTCTGCACAAAATTGGGAAATAAAACATGAAAAAATGAAGGAAACTCAAGAGGACTGAGGTGACTATTGGAGTTCACAATTTCCTAAAAACTTTTCTGCTGAGTGATTCTACATCATTGTCATTCTTGAAATTCAAGCTACAATATTGTAGCTTGAACTAAATGTTATGTCTGTCATGATCTAGAATTATGTGAGTCTTGGAATATGTGAGAATATGTGTTTTGTAGTGGTTTTCTGTGATCTAGAGGGTTTGAAAATGTTCAATTAAAAATAAAGGAGCTTTGTAAATAAAAAAGAAAGTGAAACTTTTCATCTTTATTATTTACATTTTCCCCTAATGCAAATTATTGGGAAAAATCCGTATGACAGCACAAATTGTTTTAAGGCTATTTGATTTTTTCTTTTACTTTTTTGGTTTATGTTTCTTTTTAAAAATGTTCCTGAATTACAAAATCATTCCTTTAGTATATCTTCCTTAGTTCTTTGCTGAGAAAGTATATATTGTGGACAACAGGATAACTTTTTATTTAAACATGTAATTTATTTTTGTCAGATTTTCTTTATTGCTAGATTGTATGTTTGGGTATTTTATTTGTTTGCTTTGAGATGAATTAGCTTTTAACTGCAGTCCTGTGCTATATGAAAAGCCTATTTCCTATCCTCTTCCCCCAGCTCATAACGAGATCACAGGTGAATATTCCTTGAGCTTCAAAAAGGAAATATTTCTTGTCTAAGGAACCAGTTTCTATTGTTCATACATTAACACTGGGTACTGCCTGCTGGATACAATTCAGGCTAAATCTCCATGAAAAGAGTTTTTTCAATATGAGATGAAAATAACAGTGACCTTTTCCATTTGAAAGGTTAATGAATGAATTGCAGTTTCTTCAATGGTTGACTGTCAGGGAAAATCATGGCAAACATGAGTTATGGTAGATAGATATGGCAAACTTTTATTTTTGGTTCACTGGATCCCATGTGTTGAGTTTGGTCTGCTGTCAGTGAGATAGGCAAAGGAAAATATTCCATTAAAAAGCAGGCAATTGCTCCTTATACTTCCTTATAAGCTTAAAAATGTACTTTGTCCTAACTTCTAACTGCATTGCTCATGAATGGGTTTACTGTGGTCTTACCAGTAAGATCGTGTAATATCTGATTTAATGCCAAATGATAACTAGAGGGACTCATAATTCTTATTGCCTTTCATAGGTGAATGTTCCCTGTTTAAGGGCTAAAAGAATGCAGGACAATGGTATTTAAACAAAGGTGTTCTTTTTCAGTTATCTTACATCAAATTCTCTTGTTCCGATTATTGAAAGAAGCCTAATTAACTCTACAGGAAAAGTATATCTGTGATTTGAAGATTTGACCTTAATTTATGACGACTCATAGAAATGTCTTTATGGATTTTTTAATTAATATTAATAGAGTAATTCCAATCTGAATAATAGATGTTTCTTATGAAGAAATAGATGACTTTAACTGTTTTTCAAGCTAAATAAACTGAAATTAATGTAATAATATAATACAGCCATTTAGTATAGCCTACTTTGGCAACACTGCGGTGCAAGTATTAATAAATGTACTGTCTAGGCATCACATAATGCAGTACATGAAACTGAGGAAGTACAGGCCAACTTTCAAGATTTGGGTCCATAGAATCTTGCATTTTTATTCAACAAGTAGTTTGCAGTTCAGCCTTTCCAGAGAAAAGGCATTTCTTTACCTGTTCAAATTAAAATCTGGAAAATCTGGAAAAAAACAATAAATTGAAATTTGCCCTTTTTAAGGGGTGATGTAAAAAAAGATAAAATGCCAAAACATTCAGTGAACAGTGCAAGAAGAATGATAAGTCACAAAGCACAAATTACCTCAAGGATATTATTTATGATGTATCTATTTTGTCAGGGAGTTGAACTCATGACCCAAGTTTTGGAGAGCGCTGGGCTTGCCTACTGAGTCACAGAAAAATCTCATTTACTGTCAGTAGTAGTCATTTTAAACTCAGCTGGGAAAGCTTTCAGACAAAGGGCCTTCACCTTGAAAGGGTGAAAGATTAAACTGAGGATACTATTAAATGGAAAAATCAATGACAACTAGTTAAATAAAAAAGAAACTCTCAAATGAAGATAAATAATCGGCTGAATTTGTCCCCTGTGTATCTCTGTTTCTTTCATTAGAGACACACAAGGACTAGGTTTGTCTCTGTATGCAGCAGAACACAGAAGGAAAGCAAATAAAAAAATGTACTGTATAATACAAAAAGACAAGCAATCACCTGGGGAAGTATTGAGGTTAAAGCCTGTTTCATAATTGCAGATTTATAAAAAAGATCTGAATTATCACTATTTTAATCTGAAAACATGAAGCAAGGGTTGTACAGCAAGGGTTATGTGTTGTATCATAAGTTCTTGGAGTTTCAAGTCAAGGAAAATGGGATGCAAATCCTAATTTAGTTTTAAATAGCACAAAGGATCTGAAACAATAAGGACCATTCTAATAGAGAGCACAGTCACCTGACCTGAGTTCAAGGGTATTAAAGGACAAAACCCCAAACCTTTTATATATATATATATATATATNATATAAACTAAATAATAAGCATATTCCAAAAAAGAAAGAGAGAAGCAACAACTAGCAGGGTAAACTGCTTACAGTAGGCAGAAAGATTGAATAGGTATGAGAAACAGTATATAATAGACTTTTATCTCAAAATATATTATATAATAAAATGGAATAAAGATTCAACTCTTTTTTTTTATCTTCAAGCAATATTATGCTTCACAAATCCTTTAGTAGTCTCAGAGTCAAAAACTGTGAATAAATGTGATCTAGTCCATACATCATAATGTGATTTTCAGAAAGTTTTGATAAGGTTGCTTGCCACATTTGGGGAGACATAAAACTGTTGTGAAATAAAAGACCCATCCTTTTATGCATTAATGATTCATTAAAATAGAGAAAAAATATAAATAAGGGGCAATTTTCCAGTTGAGGATAACATGGTGGAAATCGTTGTCCTCAGGGACATGAATTTGATACATAAACTCTTCTATATAGTCATAAAGTATCAAGGAAAAGGTGGTGATTATTGAAGTAGTAAAATTTGCAAATGATAAATAATTACTGAAGATTGTTAACTTAAAGCAAACTGTGAAGAACTAAAAAAGAATTTCATAGCAGTATCTGCTCAAACAAATCTAGAAAAAAAGAAAATTCCTATCAGCTAACATAAAGTATTTTACAGAGGAGAAAAAAAAATCCTAATAGTTACTGTCAGTCAGAAAATCAAGCCTGAGGTGAGTAATTCTTAAAGGATGGCTTTTGAATGCTATTTAGCAGCCACAGTGGCAAACAAAAAGCTGGGAATTGTTAGGAACAGAATAGGAAGCAAACCAGGAAATGTGATTAGTTTACCGTGTAAATGGATGCTGTGTTCATGTACTGCATGCATTTCAGTGTAAAATTCTAGTTGTCCAGTCTCAAAAGAGAAATAGTGGAATTAGAAAAGGGACAGAAGAGGATGATGGGCTGAAGAAGAGATTACCAGCTCTTCAGCTTGGAACAGAGCTGTGGGTAGCAGTCTACAGACACTGAGTTCTCTACTTTCCACAACATCCAAACTGAAAAGTATACAATGAAGCTGTCACATGGTGGTCTACAGTAAATGAAAGAATTTTTTTTTTACACACAGTTTATTTAAGATATAAAGTTCAAGATAAAATATGTCAAAAGGCTTTAATGCAAAACTAATAAAAGAAATGTCCAACTGTGGCACATCTTGATAAAAGATTCACAGAGTCCCTGAAGCATCGACAGCCGTGATTTGGGAGACCATCACAGAGAAGGTTCGACATATACATCTGCTGTATATACTTCAGGGCCCAGATCCCTTCAGTCTAACTCTAGGCATTTGAGTTAAGTGCCTTTAGATGTTCCTGTACAAGAAAGAAAAAGGGAAGTTTTGTACTGAATTCTACAAGCCTGAAATTTCTTAGGTCATACCTTCGCAATGTAAATTAATACCTTATAGGTGTTATGTTATGCCTGCCTTCTCTCCCAATATTTTGCTGCTCATTTCTACCTCCATAGTGATGCACATATCAGCTGAGCCCTACACAGACACATTTAGTTTGGTGTTAGAAAGGAAATCAAGTTAAGGATTCATCCTAAGAGAGCCTTACCCTTGTTTTGGGTTTTTCTTTTTTTTCTTTTTTTTTCCTTGACAGTTGCAGCAATTTCACAGCCTTGTTCACAATTCATCCCATGACAGACTAGTGCCAGAGCAGGTGAGAGGAAAGGAAGTTAGTTACAGGAGAGTGCGGGAAAGACACAGGTTGGAAATACCTTTGTTCAGTACTGCCATCCACTTCTTTACAGTATAAAACCATAGCCTCCAACACCTCAGCTGGATGAGATGAATCATTAATTCAAAGCTTTTCCAAAGTATTCACCATATTCAGATGTAGGATTCATTCAAGCTAGACTTCAAAAATGTCTGGTCTGACCCCCTATGGGCGTTCTCCTGTAAGTGTTTAACTGATATAATTGAAGTTAAAGGGGTCTGTAATTACATTCTTGGAGTTGGCTGTTCCTGTGATTTAATGGTTTTGATCTACAGATAACACATGGAAGCAATACAATGCAGCACAGAAAAGCGTTATTCGTATGGAAAAGATCGGACTGTGTCTCATTTGTAAGAGGCATCAGATGTACCATTGCTACTTTTGTTCTTTTGATGAATGTGGACAGACTGAGGTGTTGAATGGAAATCATGGCATGGTAAAAGTCTCTGGACTTCATGTTTCATTTAAAAAATTTTGTATTTGTTTTTGTTTCTGAGTACTAGGTGGTTAGGGAGAAAATTGGGCTTTACATGTAAATTTCATACAAGATTGTTTCCTTATTTATGTCTATATTCTGTGAACACTGGAGATTTTTCAAGAACAGAGTTCTATTTATCTACAGATTTTAAGAATTCAGATACCCAAGCATAAAGCCTTATGAAAATACGCCACTCTATGAACTTGCCATTAAAGAGAATAGACCAATTATGAACAATTATCTACTAGGCATTGTCAGTTCACAGTCAGTTATTGTCACAATTTATGGGACATCCTTTTCTTTTAGAAAAAATATAGCTTTATTTTATTCTTGTTCAACATGATTCCTCCACTGCACTGTGTCACCTCACGTTTGGTTCCACTGCAGACTGATGTGATAATATCAGGCATAAGCGAATGGCAAGTGATGAGCAAGAGAGGTGAAAGCTCTCTCTCATGTTGGGAACTACTTCTATTATTCACTACTGAAAAGCTTTGTCTGATCATAATTGTCTGCTTGTTCTGACATCTCTATGAATTTAATATAAACACAGCAATATGTATGTGAATTTTAATTCAAAGTTAAAATTCACACTTAGATATTCATGGGAGCTATATTTTTCAAAGGTTGGTAATTATTCATGACTGATTCACATAACATAGTTTGAATTTTAGAGTTTTGAACCTGTCTGGTTAATTTTCATACCACTTTCTGCACTGCTATAAATTGATGAAGTAGTTTTCCCACTTGTTTTCAAGACATACAAATTCTACAATGGATCTGATAGATTTCATTTTCCCCTAAGTAGGATTTTACATTGGCAAACAAAAAGTGCTTGTAGGAGTACCAATATTTTCCCTTGAGTTTAAAAATAAATTATATACATTCCAAAATCAACCAGTGAATGATTTAAAAAGAGAACCGATTTTACAGCTTTTTGATGTAATTGGATATTCAGACAAGCCTCCAGGACACTGGGTGCCTTCTTCATTTTATGCAGAAATTAAGTTTTCAAGACCTAATGAACAATGTAAATGTGCCACTGCTAAAGGATACTTGACTATAGAGGTACTTCAAATTTAGGAATGTTTTCATTTTTTGCTGTAAAGATTTCTAAGCATCTCACAAAGGTTTCTAGATTTCAGAAAAGAAGAGAAATCTCATGAACTGCAAGGGAAAGTGGATAAGTGATAGCTCCCATCTATATTGAACCACAAGACCAGATAGGTTTTATTAATCTGAAAGAAACAAACTATATTTTAATACTGTCATATAGTTTCATGATAAAGAGGCATCTTTTAAGATTATTGGAATATGAGCTAGAGCTGCAGTGGTTTTATATGTTTGGCAGCAGTGCAAAATGTTTCATCTGTGGTACTGTGTTTACAAAGGTCACTACAAATGTTAACCTTCCTGACCTTTAAAAACTCAGACTTTTGCCAAACACTAAGAAATGTTCAATGACCAATTTGTTCTTCAAGAATTTCAGCATACTGAATGTGCTCCTGCAAGGGTACCTTATCTAACAGTACACTGGCAAAGATATGAAAGGTAGTTGATCTGTAAGAATAGGACTTCTAGGGTAAAGAAACTTGTTGGTACATGGTGCTGAATTCTTGGTTTAGAATTGAAATTATGACATCACAGAAATCATGTAAACTTGGACTGCTGTGTCTCCCTAGGATTTCAATGACAAGGGACAATTCTGTAAAAGATAACTGGATAATAAATAGTTATTAAAACCAGACTTTTCTCTGTGTCTTGGCCCTGTGCTGTATCCTTTTTCATCCTTCTCACAGCAGAAACCATCAATGTACTGAAATCACAACACAAGCATTATACAGCAATTGCAATACACAGCTGAATCAGAACACAGATGATTACTATTACTGGTCTCTATATGCCAACTATCATGATGCTGAGCATCCACAGTCAGGGGGAAAGAATATGTGGGAATTCAAGACTCTTGCTGTCTTCAAAGTTCATTTTGTTCGTTGCTCTGTTTTTGTTCTCTGTATTGAACTCAGCCACACATACACTTCCCCCATACTGGTCTGGCTAGCACAGATCCCCTTTGTGTTGAGTTTTATTTCCAACAGCTATGGTTACTCCCTGTACTTTTCCCTGACCTTCAGGAAACCATCTTCTCTGAACCACCTTCCAGTGTGGGGCTGTGAGGGTGTTCACAGTAACCCATAGTCCAGCTCCCTTTCATTGCTCTTCGCTGCACAGCAAAGAATGCAAACCCCGGCAAAAACATAACTGTGAATGCAATGGGCTCTAGGTCATCCTTCAGACCAAGAAAATGGCTTATATAGCACTGATTTCAAACAAATGAAAACAATTTTTGAAAAAGAACCCAAACCATTCTTTTGTTCACTTCAGTTTTACTGATTTTCACCTTCCCGTTTTGGGGGGATTTGGGGGTTTTTGGTTTGGGTTTAGTTTTTTTGTCTTTCATGTTTTGGGTTGACTAAAGATAGACCTACTGAAATACAGTAGAATTGTTTGTGCTTACAAAAGGATAAAGCTTCATTAATAAAAAAATATTTCTTAATGTAGTAAGGTGAGTAAAGTACCCAGAGAATGAAGGCTGGAACTTAACCTATAGGAAGGTAAGTAGTGTGGAAGACTGTATGCCTTTAGAGACAAAAATCTTGTCAAAAAACAAAGGAATTGTGAAGAGTATTTGGGTAATTAAAAGACTTTTCACTTGAAAATGCAATTAGAGATTTTGTGATCCATGATCGGCAATAAGTGTTATAAGATTTTAGTGTTACTGATCACAGATGGATTGGATCTCTAGTCAGAAAATATCTCTATGATCACACTGAGGAACAGATCTTCAATTTGCACAAATTGGAGACTTCATTTTTATTAGCTATGACTGTAGCCCAAAGGATAAGCTTTGATAAAAGAGCAAGTGGTCAGCAGCAAAAGATGAACAGACAAATGTAGGCTTCAAGGGATTACAAGAAATTACAAGAAAGTACAAGAAAACTACAGGTACTCACCTGAAGGCTTCAAAACTATCTTGTGTAAGTTGCTGAAAGGCTGTGAATCATATTGCATTCAAAAAATGCTCAGTACACCTTTGATCATTTACACTGTACATTCAATATTGATGAATAATTTAAATGTTGAGCCTGTAAAAGATAGGCACAACATTCTCCAGTAAGTTTTTCTTGTACTATCTTTAAGTAGTGCAAGAACACCCTTTTACCTCTACACACCTTTTATGTAGGCTAAAACCCCAAAAATTTCAGGCTAGCCTTCTATCCATGCCTCATCATGACTTGCACCGCCAACCTTGCTACAGTTCTCGCACTCCACTATACCTGTGAACAAGCTGGACATATTTAGATCCCAGGTACCAGATGGGATTCACCAGAGACTGTTGAAAGACAGTGTAATTGTGAAAATGTCATTTGCTGTGTACGGAGCACTCTGATATTTAGAAGAGGTCTGGCAGTTTGAAATACTACTGTGTAGCTACCTTAGAAATGGATGATAAGGAATTAAAAGTTGATACATTTCACTTCACTACCTGGAAAGAATAAGCAACCCATCCTCTTGGAATCCATTTCCAAGTAAATGAAGCATAAGAAGATAATCAGGAGTAACCATCAAGGATGGTTGACTGGATTGGTGGATGAAGGACAATTGGTGGTCCCCAAGGGCTTTCACACCATCTCCCTCCACGCTATTATTTGAAAGCTGGATGTATGCACTGGATGAGCCAACTGGCTTGTAAGTTGAAAGTTGGCTGCACTGCCAGGTTCAAGCAGCCTTAATAAAGGCTGGGTGTTCATCTGGTGACCTAGAAAGAATACAGTACTTGAAGAATTAGAGCCAGGAACCACAATACTCAACATCTTTAAAGGTGGTCTTGGTGATCACACACAATACTTTTGGAGAAAATTTGCAGATGACTTGAATGAAAAGGGTGTCTGATCCTTCAGTTCAGAGGGACCTAGATAAATGTGAGGATTAGGCTGAATGAAATCTAAGTTCAGTCAGAAAAAACTGCCATACCTCTTGAGTCAAAATAACTGCTGCATCTGTTTATAGACTTTAGTGATATCTTGACTCGCTATGGGGAAATACACAATGTGCCCTGCATATCTTCTCCATGCCTTTCCCATCCTAGGATGATTTTGCTTTTACAGGAATCTTGTGTTTTAACAGTATTTTCTGTACATATCTGCATTTTCAGAGATGAGATCTTCTTGATGGCCAGGGTGCATATTTACCAGTGAAACTAGATGCAGCTGTGGTGGTTTACTAATGTAACACAGGACAAAGAGGCTGACTGCTGCAATGTCTGGTCTCTTATTGCTATACATGTGCAGACTGGACATTTCTCTGCACCATAATAGGTTTTGCTTAGATTGCCTGCAAATAATGTGGACAATGCAACCAGCAAACACATTGAATGGGGCTTATCATAACCTGGGGCAGTTCCCTTTCAACATCTCATCTCATTTAGGCGAAGGCAGAAACTCTTAGAGCAAAAATGCATTACGGTAAGTAGCTGTCCTGGTTTAGGACAACCTAGGGGAGAACCTCCAGAAGGAACACCCTAGAAAACAAACCTCCACCACCCCTCCCCCCAACCCAGGGTTTGGGAAGGAATTCCTCGGAGGAAAAGTGGAAAAAACCTGTTTATTGACCAATAGACAAAAACAAACACTCCCCAACACAAGGGAAAAGAAACAGTACTCAGGCAGTTGTTGTGCAGGGAGGGCACAAATCTTCTTTTGCAGGCTTCGGAGATTTCCCGGAGGTTCCCAGGTCAGGTCTGGAGCCGGTTCAGTGATCTTCGGGGGGGGAAGGGGAAAAGAGAGAGAGAGAGAGAGAGAGAGAGAGAGA